>PNEQ01045005.1:0-21545 GCA_003012365.1 Medauroidea extradentata
CTATTCAAAAGTGTTTACTTTCAAAACTCTCTTTTTCCTCTAGTTTGCTGCAAAACTGTCCTTTTCCATATTAAAATCTCAAATAACTATTGGAGGTTAATTCGGATTATTAAAATACTTCATATATCAACTAATTTCATTGTATTCTTACTCCAGAAAAATGTAGTCGTATAGAACATGTAAATTTCATTAGTTGTGAATTTTTCTTGGTTCCTGAAAAATTACTTCTGATGGATAAAGACAGTTTTGAAACTCACCTGCTCATATATATATATATATATATATATATATATATATATATATATATATATATATATATATATATATATATATATATATATATATATATATATATAACAAACAAATAAATAATAAAACAGTATAGTATTTGAACAAACATGATTAATGTGCCTAACATACCTGACAGGTTTACTTAACGCGGTTAGTTCTAGCATATATAATTCAGTGTG
This sequence comes from Medauroidea extradentata, assembly GCA_003012365.1. Classification (NCBI taxonomy): domain Eukaryota; kingdom Metazoa; phylum Arthropoda; class Insecta; order Phasmatodea; family Phasmatidae; genus Medauroidea; species Medauroidea extradentata. The sequence continues at coordinate 471 of PNEQ01045005.1, forward strand.
AGCCTGACAGAGACACCAAAACACCTCTGTCATTACACTTCAGAACTGAGACACGTGGCGATACTATCCAATATTTTTGCGGTCTTAATATTTTATTTCAGGTTGTGCCTAATATTGTCGTACTGCCTATACTTACAGGCACGATTATTTCGCGTGTTCGTCTGGTAGTAGCTTAGATTGCCCAATCCTATACACGCACTAACCAGTCGAATATTCATTGGCTTCTAACAGTACAAGCAGGTACCACGTGAGTTTACGACGAGTTGTTTCCTAATTTATTACTGGTTTGCAGAAGTCAAATGTGTGTCGGAACAACTGCCGTCCGATCACAGTAATGAGAGTGAAGTATAGGTTATTGACGTTCAACCTGACCTAGAATCAATACGCGAAGTAATCGTGCCTCTACCTATACTTTAATGACCTCGCTGGGCTACGGCAAGGTTTCACGGTGTTGACAGTCATGTAATAAAGCACACGTGTGTTTGTTGAAACGAGGAGTAAACCTTGTAACACTACAGAGAACCACCAGTTTGTTTCAATGCCTTATGTCCACATCTGCATCTCTGCTTCGTGGTTATAGAAGTGTGCTTTTGTTCAGGCACGTCTCTCATTTGTCTGCGCCAATCAGAAGGCTATTGTGGCAGAGCCAGAGATTTTTGGCGAAAAGAATGTTGCAACAACTTGTTTCAATGACTTACGTGCACACCTGCAACTCTGGTTCGTGGTTATTGGTAGAATATAATAGGACAGAGACGTGGCTCATTTGATTGTACCAACCAGAACAATGTTACCGCGACACCTCACGTTTGTAATTTGCGCGTAGGACCCCGAGACCCCGAAAGTTAAAAATATCAAATCACTGGCCATAAAGCAGAGAAACAGACGTGCACATAAGGCATTGAAAAAAAATTGTTGCAGAATTATTTTCATCAAAAATCACTGGCTCTCACCATACGTCAGTGATTTGCCAGTATAACCCCCGAGACAAGCGAGTGTTAAAACATCCAGTCACGAAAGATGAAGCAGATCTGCAGGTGTGCGCGTAAGCAGTGGCGGTGGAAGGTATTCTTAGTGGGGAGGGACACAGGATCGTTGACAGAAATTTAATCCCGATTTCTTTCCTATAACCTCAATTTTCAGCACCTTTTTTAAATTTTTTTATTTCTACCAGTTTTTTTTATTTTAGACGCAAAATGTGACTAAATTTGGCTCTTACGAAATTTTTTTTATCTCTCATAGTTTTCACGTAATGGCTTGTTAAAGTCATATTTTGCATGTTTCCGTTTTAACGACTGCACTAAAACCAACTGATACACCAAGCTCAAAAAAATCACAGTAGATAAAGACATTGCAGGCTACAATGTCATGCTCATAAAAATAAAGAATATGATTTATTTGAATTGAAAAAAACCTGAAACAGAAAATAATAAAAAAAAACTCAATGTATTTTTTTTATACAAATGGCACTGCTTGTAAGGCATTGAAGCAAATAACGCAAACATCTTTTCGCGACAAAATCGAGGCCTCGGAGAGTGGATTCGCGCAGATATGTGTCAAGGCTACGTAAAATATTGGAATGGTTCGAGAGTTGAGGGAGTCGCAAGTCTCTGTCTGCCATATTATTGGACTCCCTGGCCCTGCACGAGGAAATACGAGTACTAATTCCTCCGCGGAACGGCACGTGACTGAGTTTGGCCTCGATCACTGCCGTCGTAAGTCAAAGTTAGTCGCTAGGCAACGAACAGCAAGTCAGTCCCTCAAGGAGCGGTGGCCTTGATTTCAAACTTCTCGTATCGATACAGCTCAAAGATCATGTCCTCGACGTGGTCAATTACTAGAGACATTGATTTTTGGGGAAAAGAATGTTGCCCCAACTTGTTTCATTGCCTCATGTGTAGAGGTACGTCAATTTCGCAAGTACATTCCAGGTCAGGTTGAACGCCAAAAATATATACTTCATAACCACGTGTGTGATTAGCTGGCGGCTTTCACGAAACGCATTTGACTACTGCAAGCCAGTAGTAAATAAGGAAATGATTCATAGAGCTATCGCTAGGGCCCGGTAGTTTTCGCGAAAAGATTTTTGCGTCACTTTGTTTCAATGACTTACGTGCGCACCTGCAACTCTGCTTTGTGTTCAGTGATTGGATGCCGTAACACCCAGCGTCTGGAGGTTAAACCCGCAAATCACAGACGTGATATGACGCGGTTATCCGTATACTGATTGGAACAGTCAAATTAATAACGACTCTGCGTAAAAACAGTCTGTTAATAGCTATGATGTTGAACTGCAGATGTGCACGTAAGGCATTGAAACATAGTGGGGCAAAATTCTTTTCGCGAAAACTACCGGGCTGTAGCTATCGCTTGTAATGTTGTAAGCCAATGAATAATCGACTGTATTCAGAGCGTGTACAGGACTGAGCAATCTAGGCTACTGCCAGATGAATCTGCGAAATTGACGTACCTCTAGTTTTGTGCACTTGTGAATCTCTGCTTCGTGGCTATTGGCAGTGTGTCTTTGTGAAGTGATGTCTCTCATTCGACTGTACCAATGAGAATAAAGCTACTGCGACACAATATATCTGTGATTTGTAGAGACATGCAAAATTCACGTTATCATCTGGTAGCAGATTAAACTTCACTTTCCTGTACATAAAAGAGCATAATCTGCGATTTAATTAGCCGCGAACTTTTATGTGTTGTCATTTACGTGTGTTGCGTCTTTACAGAGATTGGTCTCTCTACCGTGTAAGCATTCTTCGCGGCAAGTCACGACAATATCGGCCAGCGGGAGACGTCGAACGAGTGTATAGTCACTTGGAGTGTAGTCAGCTGTCAGAAAATAACTCTAATTTTGCATGTCTCTAGTGATTTGCGGGTAGAAGTCGAAGAAGTTTAAGGCGGTTCCCTACCTGCGCTTGAAACGGGTTGCAGCCATTTCCGAAATTTTTTTGACGAAACTAGTTACGCGCATCAAAATGGTTCGTCTACGAAAATAGCACACACTCGGATGTATGACGCTGTACGTAGAGACGGGGAAAATTCACGGGTTCACTGACTTGTAGGCTAGCTTCCAAGAATATATGTGTATTCAAGCAGACAACTTACAGTTATTCATTAGCTGCTCGCTGACAGTGAAATGGGCCCGCATTTAGTTACGTTGTTATTATAGGCTCATCGACTTCAGTGTGATGTTAAATAAGTAAACGGCCAATTGTGAAAGTAGCACGGATTTACAGTTGCTGGAATTATAGCTTGTGCCTGAAATGAAACGCGAATTCGTCAGGTCTCTAGCTATACGTTTAAACATTCCGTACGCGTGTTTTAAATATCATTTCCGGACCTCCCAAAATGGTTAAAAACTGATTTTTCAGACTGCCGTATCTGGGAATATACAAACCAGAATCAAGAAACGCACTCTAGAAGCTCGTGTTGGATTTTAAACTACAAGTCCCACAAATAAAATGTTGTGGTCACCGCTTAGAGTCCAACAGGAAAATGAATATCAGTAAAGCTCTGCGCGCGAGTTGAGTGGCTTGCACGTAGAGGCGAAAGTGCGTTACACACGCCGGCCGGCGGCGAACTTACGCTTTATCGATTTTGTGCCTCTCTCTCTCTCTCACACACAGTCTAAATAGGGAATCGCCTTAAGGGCATTCCAGGCGAAAAATATTATACTTTTATGTTTGTATGAAACAGTGTTAGTTTTGTAGACGTTACTTCGGAGTACATTATCCTGTTATAAAAAATTAGCTCCGCCAGTTTTCCCATAATAACATTTCAATGTCAAAATTTGCGTGTTTTGTAGTTCGTACACCCTCCGAATACCAATCAACGTGATGAAACGAAATAATTCTCATTCACATGTCACGGGCTAGGGCTTTAAGTACATAAAAACGTATTCAAACAATATTTTGTATTTTAAAAAAACTTCTGAAGTGTGGAATTTTTTAAATATTTTTAGAAATTTTTTTAAATACAAAAATATTTTGTATTGTGCTTTTGTATACGTTAAGCACGCGTAAGTCCACTGTGAAGTATGAATTTGCAACTTTTATCTGTACTTTTGCGATTTTTTTAAAATTCAGAATATTATGTTGTGGGTTACTTGTTTTATTGCATATCTCATGGGTAGAGCCCCGATTTTATGGCGAAAAGATTTTTGCAACATTTGGTTTCATTGCGTTATGTGCACATATGCTGCTCTGCTACATCGTCTGTGATTGGATGATTTTACTTTCACTTCCCTTGGAAAATTACAGACGTACGAAGTCACAATAATCTTATTCTGATTCGTGCAGTCAAATGAGAAACGTGTCTGAACAAAGACACGCTGCCAGTAACCTCGAAGCAGAGCTGCTGTTGTGCACATGAGACGCTGAAACAAAGTGGGGCAAAAATCTTTTCCCGACCAAATCGTGGCCCTACTCATGGGATGTAAGTTCACAGATAATTATTTAGTTTAAGTAAGTCAGTTGGTTTTCACTATTTGCATGGCAGCGTAACAAGCAAATTTTGACTTTGACACCCATTATAAGAAAACTATGAGAGCTAAAATTGTTTCATAGGAATAAAATGTACTCACAAGAATCGTCTACAAAACCAAAACTGTTTTATACAACTACTGTATAAAATTATGATTTTATCGCACTAGAACACCCTTACTGGTCACGCGAGCTAGGGAAGGTCCTGGCGACGTGCAGAGGAGAAAATTCCTCCTCCTCCTGCCTCTAACCAGCGGAGGTGTGCGCATCTGCTGATTGGTTGAAGCTGCTAATGCCACACTCAGGGCTCCGTCATTTCCCCTCTTGCTGGCTGGGAGAGGAAATGTGGGGCGGGTAGCTGCGCAGTAGATACCATTTCACGTCCGCTGCGCCACTCTCTCAAAACCTTTCCTAGGCTGCGGGACCTGTAAGCATCTTGGGTTCTATGTGGAAATCACAAACGTGTGGTGTCGTAGGTAGCAAAGAATTGTGTCTCTACACAAAACATACGCTGCCAATAACCGCGAAACAAAGCTGCATATGTTCATGCGTATTCACACTGCGAAATTTTTTTACTCGCCGTAATATCATTTTGCTGTTACCCACTGAAGTATAGTAGTCACCAACAAATCATTATGTATTATCTACAAAATAATCTGGCAGGGAACACTTCCTACAAAGTTTTTCATTCAGTTGTCGATATTAGAACAAGCTGGTACAAAAATTCTTTTTACTTGGATCGAGTATTCCTGTTTATTTTGTGTGAGCAAAATGGTGTGGCAGTCTCTTTGACTCCGTCGTTGGCTATTTGGTACTCTGGAAAGTACATTTACTGATTGGCATTGTTCATGGTTGGAATAGCAGTAATGAATTTGCTGGCATAAAACAATCGCTTTGTAAAAGAATGTGCGTGAGAAGTGTTTTTAGGCAAATATTGTTGTACAATGTTTGTTACAAGTTTCTACACTTGGTAATCTGACTATATGACGTGATATAATTTAGGCCGGGTCTCAAATAAAGAGTGCGTAGGAGGAGAGGTCGGCGCCGGTCAGCCTCCACCAGGGGTCTACGTAAATTTTCACCCAGGCCTAGAGCACTTTCCTGGCGGCAGCCGAGGCGCCTGCGCCTGCCAGGGACTTAGTCGCGGGATGAGTGTACACTCTCACTCTCGCCCACTCTGGTTCACTCTTCAATCAAATTGAGACGGCCACCCTCGAATGCATCCTCGAATCATTGCAACCTAACGTGAGAGAAAGAAAGCAGTGGACATATTTTCATACACTTATAAAATAATTTTTACTTACATGAAAAACTAGCCTTCCCCTTGGCACTTAAAAAACTGCGCCGTTTACAGAGACATCGTGTTTCTCTCGATTTTGAATGATAACAAAGATGTCTTCCCGCAGAGTGGGCGAGAGGGTGCAGCGAGGGAGCATCGCCGCTCACTCTGGTTCACTGTCTCTTTCGCCCACTCTTCCTCGAATTTGGGACAGCAGAGAGTTACACTCTGTGACGTCAAGAGGGTACGTAAGAGTGCTATGGGTTGAGATACAGCCTTAATATCGTGACAAATCACTTTGTGGGCTTCACAATATTGGGAAGGCTCCGTACACCGAGTTAACTAGGTTACCAACAGATAGCAGGCATATGTAGCTTCGGTAGTGACTATGTATCACACATAAGATCACAATTGAAATGTTAAACATATTTCTGTTACTGAAGTTCGAAGCCTTAAAGGCCGTATCTATAGACCTCTTTCGAATGACAATCAACTGCTCACCAATGCTTTCTCTATGGGGATAACAGTTGGTTGTCATTCGAAAGAGGTTTATAATATCGGCCCTTATTATTACGAAGTAGTGTAAGTTTACCCTAACTACAAATGCTCTATAAAGCAGTACTGGACAGCTGGCTCAACTGTGCGAGAACAATGATTGTGTTTCTTCATCAAGCCATCAGATAAGAGCAGACTACATTTTATTAATTTCTGTTTTACGCTGCCAACATAATAATGTGGAGAAGAAAATGTTTTCTTTTCTCGACGAATAACTAATTTCCGTCGCCACAATAGGATATAAATGACAAAAAAAAATCAGTACGCCAAACATGTAAGTAACAGAAAAGTATAATATCAATTAAAAAAAAATGTATTTAGTGAAACATTTAGTTTAGTATGATCTTTGAAAGAACTGTGCAATGGGAATGCATGACTGGATTCAGTTTCTTGGACGTACTACATTGCAAATTGAACGACTGTCAAAACTACTGTGTCTTGTTTCGTCTCTTCGTTGTGTCGTTTGTCTTTTTTGTATACGTCTGTTACCTGTTGCGTTTTGTCTCGTCTATTTGTTGTGTCTTTTTGTTATTTTTCTGTTCGTGTCTGATATTTGCTGTGTTTTTTGTTTCGTCTCATCGTTGTGTCGCATGTTACTTGATTTTTATTTAATTTGTTATTATTTTCATTTATTATCTGTTTGTTCCTTGTTTCTATTTGACCCGATTCCATTTTGGAATTTCTTGTTGTGTATGTATCTTGCTGACTAAGCATACTCTGCTTATATTATGGTTTTCTTTTATATGTTTAGTTTTCTTTGACAGTCGTTCAATTTGCAATGGAGTACGTCCAAGAAACTGAATCCAGTCATTTAGTTTAGTAGTTCCACCTCATGCATTAGGTTATTTTTAGCTCACTTCCCTTTGCTGTAAGTATACAGGATGTTAATGAATGACGTTTAAAACATTCTTTAGCGAGATAGCCGACACCGAGGCAAGAAATTTTCATATAATAAGCTTGGGGTCGCAATAGTCGGGAAACATCGTAAAATTGGTGACCAAACGTTGAACAAATGGTATCACAGATGTCACACATCGCTGCATCTGTGACTGCTATGCGTAGCGTTCGTGTTGCATCAACCTAATTAATAGTATCCGCTTAGCAGTGTAGTACCTGGCCCGCGTGTGCTGCTTACACGCTCAGTATACTGGGTTACAATCTGGTGTCTTCTGCAGAGTGTTTGTGTACGTTTCCTGCGCATCAGCCAAATGTTAGTTGACACTAATGTAACACGCTACAGGATGTTTTAAACGTAATTCATTCACATCATATATAGCTGTTCGGTATTACACTTTATAGTACTCGATAACTCGGCGCGCCTTGAAGTTTCCCGGAATGTGATTTACTCAAATTGTTGCGTTTCAGTCACACGAGCTTAAGTAAGAAGTTTTAATTTTGTAAAACGTTTAAATAACATTGTATGAAAGAAAATGAGTGCCTACATCTTTATCTAAACTTTAATTGAATGTTATTAGCGGTATTTGTTGGTAGCTAGTCTAGAAAACTTATATGTGAGTGAGTTACCTTCTCCTCTTCTTCTCTTTTCGCTTTGAAAACTTTGTAAATTCGGAAACGGATACTTTTGTGAAACTTGAACGTAAGCATAGAAGTGCATTAAGCCCGTCTCTGGCTTACCTTGACTGTGGTTGAAGAATTGTTGCAAAACTTTACTTTAAAAACTGACATGATGAAGAGGAGGAATTAAATTCAATGCTCAGAGACAATATAAAATAGCTAGAATTTATCTTACCAGTGTATTTTCTAAAACAGTTAACCATTATGCTCTTGTTATTCATTTAGAACAATATTAGGGTCTAAACTCTTCCGGTTTGTTTTTGAACTCTTTTAAATTACACCGTGGAAGTGTTCCTGGGACTATGTAACTACACCAGGGCAACTACTATCTAATATTTGTGTAATTTTGTAACAGTAGCTTATTTGAATTTATCTAAAGTAATTCTTGTACTGACATTGCTGAAGTTGGAAGCTAGCAAACAGATTAAGATTTTGAAATAAATTGATGCTAATATATTTTAACTGAAAAAGAATGAAACATGTGGTGGCATGTGAAGGTTATCTTTTATTAACAACGTATCGCCTGATAACAGTAAAGTTAGCAAGAACTTTTTAAGTCCTGCCCAAGCTCGTCGAACTGTGTGCAGGGTTTCGGCGTACACGGGTTTATTCGAAAATTCCCCAACGTGCGGTGGTGTTGTTTGCTTAAATATATTATTTAAAGAACGTTACGCGTCCGTATACCTATTTCACAACCTCCGATAATATTTAAAGATACTTTTTTTGGTTGAATAAAATGTGTTAGTTTGGTGTACGAGAATTGTGATGTAGCCTTATAAAAACGTATACGCACAGTAGACGCATGCGCAGGATGTTATTTTTCAGGAGTCACCATATTTTGGGTGGCAAAACAATAGCAGAAAGCAATAAAATTATGTAACTTTTTTTTTTACAAAAATTCTCTATTTGAATCGTACACAACAGTTTACAATTGCTTCATATATATATATATATATATATATATGTTTGTAAGGCTAAGAGCTGCACAAACTGTCACCATAATGTGTAGTTAACAAAAAGCTAAAACATTTTCATTCAGCTCAATGCTACGTCTACATGTTTTTGCCACCAGCTCTATCCTTGTCTTTAAACGTCGTCTGTTGGCTGGCTTCAAATTTGCTCAAAGGCTTCCACTCCACAGACTAATACCTCCATGGGTGAAACCAGCCACAGAAGAACTGCAAACCCACAACTGCATATATTAGGTACCCTGCGAATGTGGCCATACGTAATTGGTTCAACTGGCAGAGCTCTTATCAACCCGCATCAAAGAACATAAAAACAATTGCAAAAAGGCGATATCCAAAAATCTAGACTGGCCTAACATGCATGGGAAAATAGCCACAAAATCCTTTGGGAAGACTCTAAACCACTTACACAGGAAACTGACAAAATTAAAAGAAAAATAAAAGAATCAGCCTTTATTATTAGCAATAGCAAAGTTTTCAGCCAACAGAGTATTGAATTAAAAAATATGTTGGGCATCCCATTGTTTAAGAGAGGAAAAACCTTACAGCACAAAAACAAATACAAACACTCAACCCACCACAACCAATCAGAGTCAATAAATGCTGCGCGACCAATCAGGAGACAGCTCGTCTCGCATTGGCTGAGCAGGATAAGAGGCTTTACGCTTTATAAACCCATGTTTTTTTTTTTTTTTTTTTTTTTTTTTTTTTTTTTTTTTTTTTTTTTTTTTTTTTTTTTTTTTTTTTTTTTTTTTTTTTTTTTTTTTTTTTCCAGTGTCCTCCTCAGTCGCACTCGTGTTCCTGAACCTTGTGTGTCTACCTGATGACGGGAACAGATTCCAGTTCCCTAAACGTCGTTAATACTGACTGTCTGGAAAACTACTGTGTTTTGTTTCGTCTCATCGTTGGTGTCGTGTTGTTTTTTCTGATTTTGTCTGATATATTTGTGTTTTGTTTCGCCTCATCGTTGTGTCGTTTGCTGTATTTATGTTAGCGTCTGATAATCTACTGTTTTTTTTTGTTTCGTCTAATCGTTGTGTCGTATGTCAACTTGTTTTTTTTTTTTATTTTTGTTATTTGATTTATTAATTGTTTGTTCTTTGTTTTATTTGACCCGATTCCATATTTGGAATTTTATATTGTGTACGTATCCTGTTGACTAAAGCATACTCTGCCTATTTGTGTTTTTTGTCTTATTTTAGTTTTCTTTTGACAGCCACTTATTTCGCAATGGCGTATGTCCAAGCAAATAAATTCAGTCATGCACTCCCATTGCACAGTTCTTTCAAAGATCATATCGAATGTATTTTATTCCACCAAGGCGATCCGGGTTCGATTCCCGGCGGGGTCGGTCTTAGGATTTTCGCACGTGGGAATCGAGCTGGACGATGCTGCTGGTTGACGGTTTTTTTGGGGGATCTCCCGTTTCTCCCGCCCATTCATTCCGGTGCTACTCTAACCTCATGTCACCCCGCACCAGCACTGAAGACCTCGATGTTGAGCGCTGACCTATATATATATATATATATATATATATATATATATATATATATATATATATATAATTTATTGTAACATTGGCGTTCCCTCTTTAAGCTTCATAGCTGCAAGCTTTGGGGGCAGAGCTCTTAAATTCAAGATATAAATATGAACAAATGCAGAAAACTGAGTTAGAAATGATGCCGGGTGTGTTAGCCACATTTTTCGCATAAGTGACGTAGACTGGCTCTTAGGGGCGGATATTGGATGGCTAGTGTTTGTTATCGCCTCTTACTTTACCTTGCGTTCGGCAGGGCGGGAGAAGCGTATCAGGAACACCTCCCTTGGGAAATCAAATACCGCGAAGTAAGAGTACTGGCTAGTGGGGAAGGAGGAGGGGAGAATCCTGGAACCGGGGAAGGCCTCCTCGCTTAAACAGTCGCTGGGTAGCGATAGTCGTGTTAGGCAGCAGCATCGTAAAGGGGCTGTCAGGACTTATCGAGTCCTTGTGTGAATGTTGGTAGCCAATTCCAAGCCACTGGTTACGTCACCTCTTGTGATTGAACCATATTCGTGTAATATGCGTCATGGTTTTTCACCTTTATTTTGTAGTGTTTGGAAAGTAGCATCAATCTCACGATTAATGGTTTTAATGAGGATGGTGCACGGATATCCCTGATTTACAGCATTTTACCCTGCAAGCATTCCTGAAAGTGTATCAATATTTTTGACATTTATTTGTCTAAGTGTTAGTCTACTACATCTTGTTAGATAATAAATTACTTCCATGTTATCTTCCACAATATTTCTTCTTCCAACAAATGTCGGATAATATGCAGGTAATTATCTGACTATATGTATCCATATTCCAAATATAGATAAATATAGACGGTTGTACACTTTTCCTCGTAAACTCTCGACATATGAGCCTATTTATTTGTCAACAGGAAGAATTGTAATGTCCGGATCGGGTTTAAGTGTTCTGGTTGGTAGCCACTCATTCCCGTGAGAGATTAGGTTTAGGAGGTTTTGCTGATCTTATAGCTGTATATACCATCCATCTGAACTCGTCTTGTTAGACTGCTGGTAGCTTATATATAGCGCTGTCTACAGAATACACTTGATCAGGAACAAGGATTTGACGAGTTGAAGTGCTGAAATTAAGACCTTTATGTAGGACCGAATTTTCGAAATCTGTAACTGTTTTGCTCGAAGCGTTTATGGCCGTATTGGGAAGTTTGTTGACAAAGGTCGTGCCACAGTCATTCTAGACAGAATTGAATGTGAGAGCAAAATCGCTGACCTTATAACCCCGGACAAATATACGTTTTTTAAAAAGGACCCAACAGCAGCCATAGAGCGGAAACTGTACCAAGTCATCAGAAAGTGTAAACCTCACAGCAGCAAGTCCCCCCATGGTTTACCAAAAATCCACAAAACAGGCATGCCCTTACAGCCTATCATAAGTTCATGCAGCTCCCCATGTCAAAATATGTCTGGTATATTCTAAACATTCTCGAACCTCTAGCCGGCCAGACACCTACTTTCATTAAAGACTCTAGCCACTTTATTTCTGTATCTAGAACCCTAGAGGGATCACTGTCCGACATCCTGGTGAGTTTCGATGTCCAGAGCTTGTTCACCAATGTTCCAGTAGCAGAAACGCTTGCCATAATGAAATCCAAACAGGAAAACGACAGCACTCTTAGCGAAAGAACATCCGTACCTTTCTCATCCATAATGGAGCTCATGGGTCTGTGTGTCACCACAACATACTTTCAGTTTAAAGAGGAATACTGTATGGATAGCTGTCAGGAATTCACTTTCATCATTCATGATGGCAAACATATCCATGGAGAATTTGGGACAAGAGGCACTAAGTAACACAACAACTCCGCCAAAATTTGGTTGCGATACGTAGACGACACTTTCCTTGTTTGGCAACATAAATTGGAAAAACTTGCCGAATTTTCAAATTTTCTCAATTCACTCCGGTTGCCAATACAGTTCACACATGAAATATAATCTAACAATATCATACCTTTTCTAGACACCCTAGTCTCCAAAGAAAACTACAGACTCAGCACTAAAGTATACAGGAAACCGACGCATACTGGTCAATACATGCATTTTGAATCTAACTATTCAACAAGCACAAAGTCGGGCATTGTTCGCACCCTAGCCAACCGAGCAGAAAAGATCTGCTTAGACAGGAAAACATTGAGGAACTGTGTCACCTAAGAAAATTATTTAATTATGGCCATCAAGTACCCCAGATTTATCACTGAGAAGCAGTTCAGATAATCGAATTCACCAAAGTACGAAGTCATCGCAGAACTGGAACTCTGATTATTCGGTATGTCCGTGGACACTCTGAAAAAATAAAAAGGTGGCCAACAAAAACGACTTACGAACAGCACTCCACTCCACTTCAGCTCCACAGTAAAAAAAAAAAAAAAACATCCTCACTAAAGTTAAACCTACAGTAGATAAACGACAGACCCGCAAACGCATATACCAAATACCACGCGAGTGTGGCTCTTAATACATAGGTTAAACAGGTAGAACACTATCCACTTGTGTCAAAGATCACAAAAACACACGAAATGGTGAAATCCATAAATCTAGAGTTGTTGAACATGCATGGAAAAATTAGTCACAAAATTCTCTGGGACTCAGGAAAAAGACAGAATCAAACGAAAAATAAAAGAATCGCTTACACATCCAGCAACAAAAACATCATAAGCCAACAGAATATTGAACTGAAAAATAGGTGGACACCTTTAATAAAACCATGTTATACAATAAAATAAAAAAAATATAATACAGTTAATAAACATATATGTGTTCAACGTCTCGGCAGAACAACAACCAACATTTCTACAAGGTGTTCAGCCAATCAGGAGAGTTCTTGCCTCACATTGGCTGAGAGCTCAGACAATCACACATACTGACCATTGGCCGAGCAGAATAAATACCATTCAGGCTATGTATAGACGATGGAAAATCGCGAAAATTATTTGAGCCAGTATAGCCTCCAAGACTTTTTATGATTGGCTTTTGTGTTTAGAGACACCATAACTTTTTTGCTGACGAATAATAGACGTCCTTCGTTAAATAAGTGATATTATCGTTGGCCGAGTTACATGAGGCAGACATCTTCGAAGGCAAACGCAAACGAGAGCCGACAGCAAAATAAAAATTCCAATTTTGTGCGTAATGCATTGGAGTTTAGCAGACAGTCAACTTTCCCCTCGATTAACCATCATCTCTAGTTATATAATAAGTCCCAATAAATTTTCTAGCGAACTTCATTCGCATCTTGGTGTTCCGACCAGCTGTGTCTCAGCCTGAAGACGTGAGTAGTCGCAATTCTCGAAACGTTGCATATTTCCGTTGATGTTAACTTGTGTCGTGTTGTCTTGTCTTTTGTCTGTTGTCACCTGTCCACTGTTTTTTAACTAGGCTGCTTCCATATTTATTTCATATTGGAAATCTGATTTTCTTTGTGGCTGGGTGTTATCGAACTTCGACTGAATTCTATCTTTAGAATTCTTGCATTGAAAAAAAAAATGTATATAAAAATTGACGGAATTCCCCTGAGATTTACTTTCTTTTTGTTTGTGTATTCTTTCTGTTTTAGTGTTTTTTGTACTTTGTTATTTAATACTAGTTTGGTCAATAAAAAATTAGCAATGGCTTATGTCCACAAACCAATAAATTCTAATTGTAAACTCCCGCGGCAACAGACCTTTAAATATCTCACCCAGACACCCTGTGTGGTGGCTAGAGACAGGGAAAATTCACAGATTCAGTGACTTGTAAGCTAGCCTCCAAGAACATATGTGTTCTCTAGCAGACAGCGGCTGTTCATTAGCTGCTCGATGACACAGTGAAATTGGCCTACGTTTAGTTACAGTGTTATTATTGGTTCAACGACTTCCAGGAGTTGTCAAACAAGTAAACGGCCAATTGTGAAAAGGGCAAGAACTTATATTTACTGGAATTCTAGCATGTATCTAAACGAAAACGCGAATTTTTCAGGTCCCTTCTGGTGGCTTGTAAGATATCCTGGGCAGGAATTTTCAAAGACCTGTAAAGACGTAGGTAATTAAAAAATGTACGGCTTTTTTTCACACATGAGTACAACATTAAAGTTTTACATGTCGTCGGTGTTTTGCAAATAACATTTTTATCTTGATAACATCAACCCATATTTTTAATAACATCGTAATGCATGTTTCGTTAATTAAAAGCCCCTAAGCAGGGAGGCCTACGATGAATGAAAATTAAGTCTGAAACATAAGTTACGGATAACCGCGTACATACACTGCGTATTTGATAATTAATTGGTGAAATTTGCATAAAAAAAGAAAAAACATTGAAGCAGCAGTCACGCCAGGAGATACGTTAGTGACACACTGAGTGTGTTAGTAGTTATAAAATTGTATTTCCTCTCCCCTGCAAAATTCATCTTTCCAATCAGGGGTTTGGACGGATGTGCAATTGGCACATGGGAGTTTCTGAATACGCCCAATCAGTTAAAATCTCGTGGTTCCACACGTGCCGATTAGTTTAAAATAAATTGCGTTATGTTCTTGATATTCTCTCCGGCGTCCTTTTCACCCTTTCCGTCCGCTTCGTTGAAATATAATCCGACGTGGGAGGAGACTGCCATTGATCGTGTTCAGTGACGCATCCGTGGCTCGTCTGCAGAGTGACAGAGACAGAGAAATAGGGACGAGAGAGAAATAAAGCAGAAAGCAGAGGCAGGGCAGAGGAGTGGAATTGCTGCCTGCGATGCGGTATCTTGGTTGCCATTCTGCGTGTGCCTGAAAGGGACGTAGACTGAAATAGTTTCAACCAGCCATTTTCAAAACGTCTCTTGTGTTTTTATCTATTTGTGAATTTCAGAGTGGGTTTCTATTTTTTTTTTGTGAAATGAGTTTATTTTCTATAGCTTCAGCAGAGGTGTTAATTTAAGTTTACGTTCACACGCCAAAAACAATTTTCTTGCCGCAACTATGAAATTTTTTTCCGTGAAGAATTATTTGTTAAAGAAAAACAGCACCAAAACTGTGACTTAAAATAGTTTTAACATAGTAATATTTATGGTAAAAGTAGCTATAATTTTTAAACTAAGCTTTGTGTTGAAAACTTATTATTATACAAAGAAGATATATTTCATAAAAAAACGTACTGAGAGAATTTTAGCCGACGTAAATATCTTTTTACCGTTATTGTTGTTACAGGCAGAATTTCGGTTAGAAAATTCTTATTAATTTCTTAACTGTAATTCGAACTAACAACAGTAACGGAAAATAAATATTTACGATGTCTAAAATGCTATCAATGTGTATTCTATTCCGTAGTTAGGTTAAAGTTCGAAAAAATTTTCCCAGAAGAAAAGTTATGACACAAAATACTAAAGTTCAAGATGGTGATTATCACTCATTCTCAAAGGCCATGCCTGGTAGTTTTTCAATTATTTCGATAATATTTTTTTAAAGACAACCAAAGAACGATGTAGAAGAATCGCTACTTTTGTTTAACACTCATATGTATTTATAATATGTATTTTTTTTTTTTCGTAGCACTTAACTCCATTGTTTTCTGGAATTGTTGCCCACAATTACTAAACATTTTATCATGAAAATAATTTTAATCAATCGTATATTTTTGGGAGACAACTGTACATTATTTTCAAAAAGCTTACATACATTTGTACGTCATATCACTGCACACGGTCACGACATTTTTTCAAAGCATCTTGGTTAAAAAATAAATCAATAACCCAGTAATCTGTTTCTTCCCGGGTTTTGAACTTTCCTGCTGCTGCAATTAGCTCTGCTTAAGCGCCCTACACACGCACCGACACGACTACCCAACCATCGGGACAAACGCCGTCGGACCCGACAGTTGGATCGTGTGTAGGGCAGTTGGGTCTTGAAAACTGTCGGATCCGACGGTCGGGCGGTCGGGTGGTGTGAACGATACGACTTCCGACTCCCCCACCACTTTCCCTGTCGGAGTCGTAGCGTTTGTTGCCCTAATTTTGTTTCAGTGCCTTACGTACACATCTTCAGCTATACTTCGTGGTTATTGACAGCATGTCTTTGTGAAGTTACGTCTCTCGTTTGACTGAACCAATCAGAATGAGGTTACTGCGATGTATGTTATTCGCAGGTAGAACCCCAAGACACGTGACAGTTAAAATATCCAATCACTGACTATGAATCAGAACTGTAGATGTGCACATACGGCGCTGAAACAAACTGAGGCAAAATTATTTTCGCGAAAAGTTCACGGCCCTAAGTATAAGTCAGTCGGTCGTTATTACGCAAGCTTGCTATTGGTCAGTCATACTTGAGGACTAAACTAACAAATGGTGGCCCATTCGCAAGAAACTTACTCCTATGAGATTTTGGACTCTAACTTTGTCTCAAATGAATTTGCGAAATTTCTGGGTCTCTATTAATCACGTGTTTCCAATCTAACTGCTGCATTTGTGTAACTAAGTTGTCTACATTGTGCAGATTCCCTACACACATTCCACGATTTTTTGGTCTTGATATAGTTACTGAAAACACATTTCAATTTTAACTGAACCTTAAAGAAATCATACATTGACGCCACTTAAGGGGGCGATTCACTGGAAATTAATTTTTTTTTAAATATTTTATTTGTACGAGATGTGGTTTGTTTTGTAGGCATACTGTGTGACTAATTTTTACTGCAACGAAATTTTTATAGCCTTGAGATTTTTTTATATTACACCACATTAAATTTAAAATGTGCAAAATATGGTTTCATGCATTCAAGGAAAACCAACTTACTTAGCGAAATGAGAAAATTCACACCGAAGAACACTGCCATGGACTATGACACTACATGTTTACAAACCAAACGGCCATTTTTATTGTATTAAAAAAATTTTGAAATACAAATAAAAAGTACCTATTTGAAAATTATTTTAAAAATACAAAAAAAAATCAATTAATGTAGTTGTTATACATGTCATGCCATAGTACACAGCACTGTTCTTCCGTGTGAATATTTTCATTTAGGTAAGTACGTTGGTTTTCCTTTAATGCATAAAACAGTTTTTGGAAATTTTTGTCTTTAATATGGTATAATACAAAAACTATGAAAGCTGAAAAAATTCGTTATAGTAGAAAATTGTCACAGTATATGCCTACAAAACCTACCATATCTCCTACAGATAAAAATATAACTAAAACAATTAAAAGTTTTCAGTGAACCGCCCACTTAGTTAAACAAATAAAAGTATTATGTAAGCTCACATACCTACACGAAATTCCACTATTATCTTAGATACATGATACTTATCTGCGTTAGTTGGAAATATTAATTAAATATAGTTACAATATATACCATATATCGTATGTTTCTTACTAGTCAAGAAATATTCGCAGTATTTGATTCAAAGTTTTGTGAAGAATAGGTGGAAGCTAAATGATGTATTTCTCAATAACTCGAGAGAATTTCTAATGACGTTGTAACGAGTTCATTTACGAAGTCAGTTAAATGCACCGGTTGTGTTGGACTTCCTCCTGTATTCACGCCAGTCAGCGCTTGACACTGTATGACCTTTTACAGTTCGCTTAGTCACCTTCGTAGACTCCATTTGTCACTCGAAGGCGGAGGGTTATTTGACCCGGGCAGATGCGGATTCGTG
This sequence comes from Medauroidea extradentata, assembly GCA_003012365.1. NCBI lineage: Eukaryota > Metazoa > Arthropoda > Insecta > Phasmatodea > Phasmatidae > Medauroidea > Medauroidea extradentata. The sequence continues at coordinate 18,513 of PNEQ01045005.1, forward strand.
CTCTTTTGTCAGGAGATACAATAATGTTATTGACTGTGCTCTATTGATTATCGAAACAACAGACATCAACAACTCCAATCGAAGATTTCGCTTCTCCCCCTTGAAAACGTATCCTATGAAGACGAACTTATGATTTTTGCATAATAATTTTGCCTTACGTGTGCATCTACAGCTCTGCTTCACACGGTTACTGGTTAGACACAGGATGTAATTTTCCGCTTTTGATGCGCGGAGACAGTGAAGCGATAAGGTTCATCTTTCCACACTCGACGGTAACAACATCGCTTGTATTCGAGGCGCGTCAAATTGGCGTGCAGTGTTTTCCTACTACTTTTTTTTCCTACGGGGCTTTAAGAGGGCGTGGTACGTAATTCAACGCTAAAAGCATTAATCTATAACTGTAGGTTTCTTGAAGCCAATTTGCGAAAATTAAACCCTAGACAATAGTTTTAGACAACATTTTAAACAAATTTGTTTCCAGTGTTACGAACTTCTGTTGCACAATCTCTGACGCCGGAACATCGTGCATTTAACTGCGGCGCAAGAGATCACGCGTAACGAATTAGTAATTCTGGATAAATATTTACTCATAAAGTTGGCAAATACTATTTTCTAGGATTGTCATTAAGTATTTTATTCATATTGGCTTCGAAAAAAGCGCAGGAACCAATTTATGTTTTCAGCGTTTATTTATCTACCACGCACTCTTAAGCGACTACCTTACAATTTTATTTGTGGAACGTTTGTAGTAAAGTCCTTCGCATTCTTCCAACGTTGTGTTTTACGAATCTGGGTGGTATTTTCTCAGTTACAACTGTCTAAAACAAAAGTCGTTTTCAGCAATTTTGAGGGGCCCCCAAAACATGTTTCTAACAAGCAAGTTGCATTTTTTAAATGTTAGAAGCCTAGTTTTAACCGTGTGTTCTTTTCGTAGATAACATGTTGTGAGAAAGTTTAGAGGTTTCACGTAGAAAATAATAGGCGTAGCACGCTACAACGCCGCTCATTCGTCACGTGCAAAAGACATGTGAGAGTTAAGTGTGTTCGACTCGTAAAATTACATTTTTTTATGTTTGTACCTCACATCATTAAGTATCAATATAAATTAACTTGTTTCTGCAAGTTAGTTATTTTTTATTATTTTTGCTACACCACAACTGCCATTTTGTGACTTTGATAAATGATTATGCCACAACTATGGGACCTAATTTTTTTTATTTCGGTAAATGTCATGTAGTTGATGCGTAAATGTTGAACAATGTTTGGCACAAATATAAAATTTTGAATTTTTACGGGTCCAAACGTCCTTACAACATACAATCCCTAAGCGTGAATCAAAGCTGCAGATGTGTTCGCAAGGCACTGAAACAAGTTGTTGCTAAATTCTTTTCATGAAAATCAGGGAGCCATATATACGAACGTTACTAAATATGAATTAGTGAATATTCACTGATTCACGCCGATGGATGGAGTAGTGTCTACAAATTGAATCAGTGAGAAACCACTGTGAAATTGGCGACTATTCACTGATTCCGATAAAGAGTGTCAACATTCCACAAGTTAATTAGTGAATATTCACGGATTTTCTAGTAATTTTTCACTAGTTCAATAAGTGAAAACTGTTCATTGAAAACAACTGAAACTGAAAGAAAAAAAGCTGTGAGTATTCACTGATTCACTTGTGAGATGTTGATAGGAAATCATAGAATATTCACTAATTAAACAGTGACTTTTCACTTATTCAAATTGTTGAAACTTCTCCATCAATCCGCGTGAATCAGTGCGTATTCACTAATTCAGATTTATAGTGTATATAACTAGAGAGAAAATTCGTATATTGACAACACTGTTGCATGAAAACCTGAAAAAAAAAAAAAAAAAAAAAAAAAAAAAAAAAAAAAAAAAAAAAAAAAAAAAAAAAAAAAAAAAAAAAAAAATGTACTGCCAAAGGTACACGGTAGATTGGCTACTGTGGTTATCACTTAGACAACAAAATATACAGCTCAATCTGCATCCCTGAGACATTTCTGAGGATCACAGAACTTAATTGATACTTTAAGAACGTCCGATACATAACACGTATTTTATGTCACATCGTAATCAATGAAGGAGAGTAAAATAAGGGCTTTGCGTTATAACTTGCGGTAGTATACATGTATCAACGAGTTCACACGTCTGCAGTATCCTAGATCGAAACGACGTTTTGTATCGGAATTTTAATTTTTTTCCAGACAAAACAATTTTATAGTTATTTTTACAATATTTGCAGGACAACCATTAAAAATTTTATTTCATGTTTTGCTCGAAACTTGACTAGTAACCAACGCCTTAATTTACTACAAGAAAGAAATGCATTGCTTTTGATACATTTCTTTCTGTATTTGCCGTTTTTAGGTAGCTTAATTCAAACATATTTATCTCGGAAAATTTTAAGTACACATTATTCACCTTAAAATGTGTCAATAAATTAAATGTGAACTGTATTACAACTTTAAAATGAAATACATATAGCATGCAGTAATTCCTTTAAGGTTTGCACTTTTCCGATCTGCTGCTTTTGCGAATATATATTTTTTTAAGGTCTTCAAGAGAGCAGACATCGTAAAATCTTCACATAGATGGGTTGAAAAGTGTTTTTTCAGTAAACAAGTTGATGTGAAATTCTTTTCACAAAAAATCAATGGCTCTATGGCGTTAAGTTAAACGAATGTCGCTCTTTCTTTTTTGCAACCAAGTTTTGCACTTTTCTAAATGGATGCAACGTAAACCGACCGATGGTCACAATACATAAGTCTAAAGAATTCATCTTCAGCCATTTCGAGGAGCCTAAATTTTTTTCTATTCGGCATGCTTTGTTTTTAAACACACAAAAGTAGAGTTTTGAACGTTTGTTTATTATATTGTAATAAGCTTGGCAATTTCGCGTAAAAAAGACGCGTGACACGCAATGAAGCTTCATGCGCCAGGCGAGGCCTCTCTAAACATATAAGAAAAACCTATAGGCTTAAGAGGACGTAGAAAAACAGCACGTGT
>PNEQ01045005.1:21645-51757 GCA_003012365.1 Medauroidea extradentata
AAGTATCACATATTTTAGCATGAAAATGAGCCAAAATGGCACAAAATATTTTTTTTTACTGGCAAACGACTCATTTTTTTTAAAGCCTACGTATAATTGTGCATAGTATGACTTCACACGCTCTCAATTTTTTTCAACCCATTTGGTTGAAAACTTTTTGAGTTTTTTGCACCAACGTGAAAAAAACTACCGGGCATGGGTTTTAGTTGTTTGGCTGCTTGAACATTTTATTTAACGAGATTTGTTTTCGTTGTTGCTGATGCCTCAGTGTCACGCGGGGCGCTAGGGCGTGGAAATATACCTACTGTTTCGTTTAACTTCAGTAAACTTTTACAGCTAGTTACGGGCCATAACTGTTAATATTTTGTAATATGTGTACAATGCAAGACAAAATTTACAATATAACTGGTGACAGTGGTGATCCAGACAGAGGGGAGGGGGGCTAGGGACCATGCCCCCTACCTAGAAGGCTCCCAAAAAAATTAAACCAAATAAATGCCAAGTAAAATACTGAAAAATGTTACCTTACACTTTTCCTAAGACAACACAACATTTACAACACGATCATGGCTACACGATTATTATATGTTGCAATGGAATAGTAATTTTTAAAATAGATAGTAAATTAATTGTTTTCCATAATTTAGATAAAACGTTGTAGTTTCTAGATTCCAAAACATTTTGTGTTATTTAGTTTGTTATTCGTTAAAATTGCTGTATGTGTTTCAAGTGCTAACGCAAGTATAGAGAAACGTGGAAGCAGAAAGTTAAGAATGTAAGTAATTATTTTACATCAGCACAAAGGTTTTCAATTTTCAAAAATATTTTATCCTTAAAAATATTTTAATTGATTGAAGGGGTATATCAGCATTTTTTGTTTTGTTTTGTATACTCCTTAAAGGGCATGGAAAGTTACGGTGTCGGGCGAACGACTGGATATAAACTACTCATCATAATTCGATGGATTTTTTTCTCGAGTAGATATTCTATTAGCGGACGTTTATTTATATGGCACTGAGCGGTAGTAGGTTATGCTTTGTTTTTGTGTAAAAATATTAAAACGTATTTAGAAAAATAAGCTATTGAAACCACAAAATCTATAAAAATGAAAGCTGTAATTTATATAATTTTTATTTCGATAATATACAGGACGCTACAAAAACGAAATTTAAAAAATATCCACCCTTTGATTTAAAAATAATTTTACTCTCCGAAAACCTCATAGCGAGTGGTTTGTGAAAGTTAAAAATTTTTTAAAATCAAAACGCATATATTTTTTAATTTCGGTCATTGCAAGAGTCCTAGATATTATCGCACTAAAAATTATAAAAATTTCTTTTTTCTAATTTTATATATTTTGTGGTTTACAATCCCTTATTTGTCTAAATATATAATTTTTAATTTTTTACTCGAAAGCAAAGCATACTACCGCCCAGTGCTTATAAATAAACATCCGCTGATAGAATATCTTCTCGGAAAAAAAAAATGTTTCATTGAAATAAGATAAGTAGTTTAGATTTTACCGACCATTGGATATTCCAGTCGTTCGCTCGACACCTTAATTTTCCATACCCCTTAAATAGTGAAGTGAGTGTAGAGTGTTTGGTCAGCGCTTAACATCGAGGTCTTTAGCGCTGATGAGGGGTGATATGTGAGTATGGAGCAGCGCAGGAAGAATGGGTGGGGGAATGGGAGATTTCCGAGAAAACCCCTTAAAAAACACAACAATTTTTTTCGGGGAGGACTTACAGACTCATTCCCCCCATTTTTTTCATCATCCGGCGTGGATATTTCTACTTTTCAAGGCATGGCCGCCCCTACAACACACAGCTGGATCCACCCCTAACGGGTGAAATGGCTATCTCTTGCTCATTTTAGGTTGTACCTCAGAACTGTCAAAATTTACTGAAGTTATGTGAAGCAGAATATAGAGTGTTACTTGTTACGACGTTACACAACTCTCCGCATATTTTTTTCCTGAATAATGTATTGGATTGTCGTACATTATTAAGAGTTCACGGAACTATACCAGCGTCCAATGACGACATGCAAGCCACGGCAGAACAGTAGGCTCGGGCATTTTTCCTTTGTAATATCGATCTCAGCTTGCGCCCTTGAAGTGTGGTGGGTGTACGACACGCAGTCACGCTCGACGAGATGTTCTCGTCACGTTGACGGCATAGTGTGTTGGCACGGTATATCCGGACCTTGATTGATTCTACTCTAACAGCGTCGCCTATCATGAGCTTCAAATGTGTTGAAATATACTAAAAGAAAACACACTTCAGACAAGGAAGGAACATCATTGTTAAGACACCATTCCTGGAGATGATGGTTAGAAACCCGGAAATATAAGTGGGGTTTAACTACCAACCGGTTGAACTCCACAGTCCTGTGTACACTATATCTTCAGCTACTTGTTCCTTAAAATCGTGTTTTTGATTAAATTGCTCCATAACATAAATGTCAATGGTTATAGATGATGGTTTACCGCGGGAAAACTTGGCAGTTCGTTGGATTTGAACACACGCTCAGCTTACTAGAAGATTACTGGCTTTAGCTTATACATATGTGGAACTGATGCCCTATTTGACTGAGCCAATAAGAATCCCAATTTTGTAATATGTGATGCCTGTTACTGGTCTGCAGACAGCTACGTTGTGTCAGAAGTATATCACCTAATCGTATATCTTGCAATAAACTACAGTGTTTTCAATGGTACGTTGGCACAAAACATTGAAAACACTGCAGATTCTTGCAAACGTGCATAAGTAGGATCCGGTAATTTTCGCGAAAAGATTTTTGCACCACTTAGTTTCAGTGCCTTACGTGCGCGCGTGCATCGCTGCTTTGTGGTCAGTGATTGGATGCCTTAACATACAACGTGTGGAGGATAAACCTGCAAATCACAGACATGTTGTTACAGCTATCCATGTACTGATTGGCACAGTTGAATGAAAAATAACTCTGCACAAAAACACTCTGCCAATAATTATGAAGTTGAGCTGCAGGTGTACACGTAAGACACTGAAACAAAGTGGGGCAAAAATCTTTTCGCAAAAGCTACCGGGCCCTAGTGATTAGGCGATATACGTCTGACACAGCGTAGCTGTCTACAGACCGATGATAGGCATCAAATATTACAATAGCGAGATTCTTATTGGCTTAGTCAACAGGGCAAGAGCTCTCCGCACAAGTGAATGGCAGTAATCTTCTGGTAAGCTGAACGTACGTTGGAACCCAGCAAACAGTCAAATTTTCCCGCGATAAACCATCATCTCTACTACTCGTATGTATGCGAAGCTGAAATAGAATCGTACATAGAAGTTTGTTACAAACTTTCCACCAATAAAATTACATGGTCACGTAAAGTAAGAATCGGTGGTAATCTTGCACTCTGGTTCAGCGCTTGGCTCGTTGGGGGAATGCGGCATTTGAAGCGCGCTTCAAGGTCGCCCTTACAGCTCCGTCACTTGACTATTTTTTCAGCTGGTGTGTGCACAGTAATGCAGCTTGTCACGCCTGCTCTTTTTTTTTACAAGAAACTGTTAAACTTTTTACCAACACGTTTGTCTAAGGAAAGAACATCACTTGAATATATGATTTTATAGTTTTAAAACTATATCATGCTCATATAAACATGCTTGGGCTGGCCTTGTTTACACGCTACCCACAAGTAAACATGTACAGTTGTCGCTTAAAGCCACATAGAAAAAAAGACCACTTCAAAAACACTGCACGCCAATTTATGACGCCGCGTGTAGAGGCAATGTGATTATCATCGAGCGTGGCAGTCTGACCTTTATAGCTCCCTATTTCCCGCGCCTTATACGCAGAAGAATTATATCAACTATATAGGCCACTTAATACTCCTACAACAATTTTATACTTTAGTTATTATAAACTTTTAATAAATGTCGATAACTAATACGGAAATTTTGTACTGTAGTATTTATAAACTTTAAACAAATGTTGACAGCTAGTTAAAATTATAAAATTTTGTTAGGGAGGATGGACGGTACATCGCGGGCAAAGTTGACTGCTGTAGTGCAATGTAGTTTCTACGTGACCGGTTGTCTTTTTCCGTTATCCGTGTTTGCTAATTTAACCAGACCAATGAGAATTCTGGTACGCCGATACTGATCGTTTGTTATTCGTCTGTTAGTATTTGAACCAGTTCAAGTTATTGTCGTCGAATCATATAAGGCACAATATGCTAGAACGCTAGGGATACTACTTTGGCACTAAATATTTTCTCGATATTTCTCGCCCTCTCTCAAAATATTGTGATTTAAAAATAATTGGACTATATTGTAAAAACGGCAATCTTCAAATATACGTGACGGTTTTATTTACGACCTGTTTCCTTTTAGAATTTAAAAATAGTATTCGAAAAAAGAAACAGTGTAAATTGTAAGGACACGTGACCTTAACGGCGCGGCGTTCAAGTGGGGAAAACTCATAATTTTATATTTGTATGAAATAGGGTAAGTTTTGTAGGCATTATTTGAGAATTTTTCCAGAATGGCGTGTAAAAGTCAAATTTTGCATATTTACTACCTGCAAAACTTGAAAACCAATAAACATAATTAAATGATAAAAATCACATCGAAACTACATGTCACATCTACGGCTTGAAACATATATTAATCCATAATAAAATATTTTTACATTAATGGAATTGCTAATAGTAACAAAAAATTAGCACATTTTAGAATTATTTTTTAAATACGAAAATTTTTTGTGCTGGGTTTTTACATTCCTCAAGCAGTAGCTCGGGACATGAATTTACTATGTAAATTATTTCATTTCGTTATGTTAATTAGCTTTCAAGATTTATATAAAGGAAAAATATGGAAAATTTGACTTTCATATGCCATTATGTGAAAACAGGATACGCTATTTTTTTTTTTTTTTTAAAGAGGAAAATGTTCTCCCGTGTAATGTCTCTATAAGAGTAGTAATATTTCATACAAATATAAAATTGTAAATATTTCCCATTTGAACACCTTTTAAGAGGTAGTTTCTTAGATTTGTTGCTTTTGTATTTGCCAGTGGTGAATGTGTTGCAAGGTAAGCAGCGTTTGTTCTCAACTGTACTTGTTTACTACCTCGTGTTCACGTAAGCCTCTTAGATGTAGTTGTACAACGGATGTCAGTGGGTGCCATGCAGCTCACGCGCTGATGGACGCATAGCATTCTATTAGACCTAGTTTTACGGTCGTTACTTTAGTAACGTACTCTAGTAACGTGGCCGTTACTAGGTGCACCGAGATTACAGTAGGCTACTGAGCAAACACCATCTTACCTTGCAATTGCTCACCACACTCCACTGATGTTTTCCCCCTTATTACAAAAGTATGTTACTTGAATTTTAGAATTCAGAGCCAGTAGTGACATAGAGATTTACTTAACATAATTTTTTAAACTTGAGTGAGTTGACTGCAGTGGCGTGGCGTGGGTGTGTTGCAAGGTAAGCTGTACTTTGTGACGTCTGTACAAATTCATGAGTTGAATATCGGTAGCGGCTAGTCACGTGTGTGATGTCACTTATAATAGACCACTCTCAGATTTGTACAGACGTCGCGAAAAACAGCCTACCTTGCAACACACCCACGCCACGTTACTGGCTGACTTATTATAACTGTATTCAGTTTCTTGGACGTACTCCATTGCATGTTTAGTTTTCTTTGACAATCATTCAATTTGCAATGGAGTACGTCCAAGAAACTGAATCCAGTCATGCACTCCCATTGCACAGTTCTTTCAAAGATCAAGACTTATTATAATTACTGATGAGAGACTAAAATCAATAAATAATTAGTTATCTGAGATTACGGAACAAACACGATCTTAAAATAACTGCTAACATATTCTCTGTTTCCTACCTAGCTTCTTTGTGCATAGTGAACATAGCTAGAGATGATGGTTAGAGATGATGGTTTATCGTGGGAAAACTTGACAGTTTGCTGGTTTTCAACGCACGTCCTGGTTACCAAAAGTTTATTTACTTTCGCTTGTATGTAGAGCTGTTACCCTACTTGACGGAACCAATAAGAAGACCACTATTGTAACATTTGATGCCTATTATTGGTCTACAGACAGTTACATTGCGTCAGACGTATATCACTCAATCATACACGTTTGCAAGAATATGCAGTGTTTTCAATGGTATGTTGGCACGAAACATTTTCGTGATATACTATAATCTATAATGCAGGTATATCGCGAAAATGTTTTGTGCCAACATACCCTTGAAAACATTGTAGTTCATTGCGAGAAATACGATTTGGTGATATACTTCTGACACAACGTAGCTGTCTTGCAGACCAGTAACAGGCATCAAATATTACAAATTCGAGATTCTAATTGGCTAAGTCAAATAGGGTAACAGCTCCACATATGTATAAGCTAAAGCCAGTAATCTTCTAGTAAGCTGAACGTGTGTTGAAATCCAACAAACTGACAAGTTTTCCCGCGGTAAACCATCATCTCTAACCATTGGCATTTATGTTATGGAGCAATTTAATTGAAAATATGATTTTAAGGAATATTCCCCCTTAAATAGTCGCCCATATCGCTTCACTTCGCTATGTGGGTGCTTCCCCGTCTGATGCAGAATAAACTAAAGCGTTGTTTCTTAGCTGACGTCATGTCGTGTGGGTGAGATGCGCGCCTTGCCACGTCATCCAGAAGAGTTCAGCAGCCTCCATCCAACGATCGTTATTGGCTCCTGTGGCGTCAACTGAGTGCTCGCTTGTTTACTACCGCCATCGCCTCGGGGTGTCCGTCGTAAAGCTTAGCATGTTTCAAGTTCGGAGGTTGGCAGCGAGAGTCACATTGTTTAAGGGCGTCCAAGTGGGGAAAATTAGTAATTTTTATATTTGTATGAAATAGTATTAGTTTTTTAGACGTTACTCGTGAGTACATTTTCCTTTACAAAAAAAAATTGCTCAACCAATTTTCCCATACTGGTACTTCAAAGTCAAAATTTGCACGATTTTAGTTGTTATAAGTAGCAACACCCAATTAACATTAAAAAATTTAAAATTTCACACTGTAACCACATATTACAAGTCCTACTGCTTGATGTGCTAACATGCAGGCAATTGAATTCGCGAAATTTTCTTGTCCCCATCAATAACTAAACGTATTCTCAACGTCCTGTATCCTCCCCTCTCCCCTCCGATATCTTTTTGTTCACTCTCATCGACCAATGTGTCAAATTTGAAACTAAAGAATGCCAAAAGTAGTCTTACCGAAATATGGCGACAATGTAAAGGGCTGTAGCTTTGTTAATGGAAATAGTTCGTATTAGCATACATTAAAAAATAATAAGTGCGCGTCGTAACCATTTTTACTACCATACGTATTACAGAAAACTAATTCATGATAAGACAAAATCTTCGGTGAGAGTGAGACTCGAACCACCACATTTGGCTCAGATATATCAAAAAAATTAATACATTCTGTTATATTTATTAATGTACAATCTCACATACACTTATTGCATTATAATAACATGGTTTAACTTATGAATTATACTTTACTTGAACAGTTCCTGACATGAGCATTTAGTACACTTTTCACATCGACTCTGTGCGCTTAAACCGGCTATATGCCACTACTCCAAATAATTTCAGAGGTTAGTGGACATCAGGAGGAGAGTGTAATGAAAGAAGTACTTGGCCACTAAAGAAAAGGAAGCATGAATTGCTTTGGCCACTTAAGACTGAAGAAATTCGCAATTAGTTAAAAATAAATCTTATAGCAGAAGTATAAAGGATTATTCGTAGGGACATGCAAAACTCGCGTTATTTTCTGCCAGCTGGCTAGACTCCAAGTGACTATAGGCTCGTTCGACGTCTCCCGCTGGCCGTCTTTAGTAGAAGGCCGCGGCCTTAGATCTGGCAATCCTGCCAGGAAGGGTCATTTTAACACTTCTGTTAGCTCTCCATAGGCAATGGCTTTGCCTGATTCGTTATTGTGCCCTACATATCGGCGAATCAGGGGAAGCCACAGCCGTTGGTAAGACAAAAGAAGTGTTAAAAAATGACCCTTCCTGGCAGGGTTGCCAGATCTAAGGCCGCGACCTTCTACTAAAGACGGCCATGAGAGAGGCCAATCTCTGTAAAGACGTAACACACGTAAATGGCAACACATAAAAGTTCGTGGCCAATTGAATCGTAGATTATGCTCTGTTATGTAAAGTAAGGTGAAGTTTAGTCTGCTACCAAATGATAACGCGAATTTTGCATGTCTCTAATTATTCCCTAATCTTTTAAGAGATAATTTTTGTGTAAGAGCGCCCCACTATAGTAAAAACCTCGTGCATGACTCACAGAAATATCACTTGCCGTGAAAAAGACAACTACGTATGGTAATTGCTAAAGACCCCTGATTTTCGCGAGAAGTTTTTGCGTCACTTTGCTTCATTGCTGTGCATGCACACGTGCTAGTCTTCTTCGTGGTCAGTGATTGGTTGTTTTAATTCTCGGCGTCTTGGGGTCTGCCCGCTAATCACAAGACTGCGGTGTTTCCACTAACCGTGTTGTGATTGGCACAGTTAAATAAGTGACGCCTCCACACAAAGTCATGCTGCCAATAACTACGGAGTAGAGCTGCAGATGTGCGCATAAGGCGTTGAAACAAAGTGGGGCGAAAATAGTGTCGTGAAAATCAGGGCTTGGACAAAAAAATGCACGAATGACATGTACTTAGACTCTGCAGTTCCTTAGCCACGTGTATTTGCCTGTACTTTCTCTTGCCAGGGCTGTGGAGTAGTCTGCGCCCTGAGAGGCTTGTGCAGCTGACGCATGAACGGTGCTCTAGCGTGCCGTGCCTATTCTTTTTATGAGAAACATATACATTGATTTACTATATGTTTATCTACGAAAAGAACACACGGTTAAAACTAGGCTTCAATAATTTAAAAAAAAAAAAAAAGCAACATGCTTATTAGAAATACGTAGAGACACTGGAAATTCGCGAAAATGTTAAAAATAGTCTTCAATAAACTGTATTATATTAACCGTGACACGTGTGAACAGTTTTGGGGCAAATCACACACGCTGTGTGTTCAAGCTGTAACGTAACTGGGTTTGGTGTAGAGAGAAACACATGCTTCAAATAAACCAAAGCCAATGTCGATACGAAACATTCAGTGTTATATACAGTATGTTGGAGCCTAGCAAATAGTCAACCATTCCCGCGATTTTCCTGTCTCTCTAGAAATACTTTTTGGGGTCCCTCAAAATGGCAAAAAAAAAAAAAAAAAAAAAAAAAACGGGGGGGGGGGGGTTTCGATAGCTGTAACTGCAAAAATACCACTCGGATTCGTAAATTACTACGTTGGAAGCATGCGTTGGATTTTACTACCAACTTTCCACGAATAAAATTGTAGGGTTTTCGCTTTAAGTCCCATAGGAAAATGAGTAGTGAGAAAACACTGCACGCCAGTTTGGCGCGCCTTGAATAGAAGCGGTGTTGTTACCGTAGAGTGTGGAAAGCTGAACCTTATCGCTTCACTGTCTTCGCGTATCAAACGCGGAAAATTACATCCTGTGTATAGCCCTATTACAGCGAGGTCTTAAAGACGATGTTACATGCTAATGAAGCGGAGGCGAAGCGCAATTGGTGGGGAAATGGGATTGTTCAAGTGAAACTCGCCGGATTAGCGGTGACGTCCGCCACGTTTCCCACATGCGAGACCCGGTGATCGAACCCGGTTTCGCCGTTGTCGAAGACGAGTAGCATAAATGTGCACATGGATGCACGTGCACACTATGCCGGGTCTTCCTCGGCTAGGCGCCGCAGCTGTTTCAAAAGTTCCGGAGCATTCATGCCCCTCTCCTCTCCTAAACAAGCCGGTGTGTAGCGGGTGGTGCTGCACCGGCACGTAAACGGAACGAGGCCGAAGGAGCCAGCTGGTTCCAAGCGACGTCGTCAGTTCCGAGAGAGCGCAAGCGGGCTGTAGAAACGGCGTTATTGATTGGTCAGGAGAATGTTTTGCTCTCATGGGCGAAGAGAAAAGGGGGCATCATTAAACTGCGCATGCACGGATCCCCCCGCCCCCAGCCCGTACACTGGCCAGTCACACTCGTGGGGTTATTGATTCTCGCCGGGGTCGAATGGGGCACATGCGCATGCGCTCGATGACGTCACGGCGCCTGGGGGACGCACCAGACACCGCCAGCCGACATTTTGCCGACGACAGCGACGCGCAAGGCTACCAGGCGGGCACTGAAGAATTGGTCGTCGCGTCGCTCGGTTATCAGCTGCCCCTCCGCACAGATACAGGCGTATAACGGCCGCCGACTTCCGGGGAAACATCCCCATATCGGCCGACCATGCGGGATGCCTCGGTCGGTAACTGAAGCAGGACCCCCCTCTTCCCGCTTTTGACGTCATGACGGCGTGGGCGTAGATCGTGTGTCCCTGCTATACGTTGGTGTGCGTGTGCGTGTGTGCACTCAGTCCGGCAGGACGACACTCTTCTGACAGCCCAGAACAAGTAAGTAGCACGTCTTTGCACGCTATATGATGTGTCTGTACGAGCTTGTGAAGACGACTCGACATACGCGAATTGTCCTCACGCTTGTCCACATTTCAGATTCCCATGATGTGTTTCACGCTTCGAGTCGCGAGGGCCATAGAAATGTAACAATTTGTTAGACTCTTAAAAAAATTAATGTCCATAGTGTGAAATTATGATTCCAACTGGAATAATAACAATTTAAAACTAACCAACATTTCTCGTTACAAGAAAATCGGAATATCTCAGTTTGATGTTAACTTATATGGAGCTCTGTAATTTGTTCCTCGTGAGTAGTAAACACCCAGTTCTTAAGTCTAATTTGCATGTTACGGTAACGGGGTTTACGATTAGATAACGAAAAAGAGTTATTATTGCGAACCAATGAAAATCTGTCAGCTGTAACATTCCGCCATTACAGTTTTGGAAATTGTGTCTTACAAACATACGTGATAGACATGCTGCGGAGTTTCGATAATTATGTTATGTAGCCTGTGAAGCAAACGTCTTACTATTTCACATTCTGATGTGGTATTGCAACGTGGAAAGAAATTCTAAGATTTTAGACTTTGCTTCCAAACGTAAATATTACCTATTCGAGTACTTAGGTTAACGTGAGCGACATGTAAATGACAATACATATGTATTACGTGGCAAGAGTTTGATTGAGACATTTACATACGCATATATACATTTATTATTACGAAGCCATCACTCTTCGTAAGAATAACGGAGGTAGCCATGTTGCGGACATTCGGCTTGTAATATGGCTACCTCGGGAGTTTTCGGGTTCGTTCAGAACTACAGTAAATTTTGAAAAACAGAATACCCTAGTCGCATCAGAAATTTTTATTGAAAAGAAGTCATATATGTTATTCAAATACAGCGATGCACATACTTGCGCATATACCAAGAATGAGATAATCCTTAACTTGTTTCTATTGCACATCTTGTCATGAAGTTACATTCACACAATAGTCATGTAGTCGTTATGTAATGTAAAAAACTCTTTTAATTCATGTTAGTCTGTATTTATAAGTAAAGTTACACGCAGCAGTATATATGACTAAACTACTTTGTAATTTTATGGATCTAACATTTTGAACTACAGAAATTTACACCGCATATGTGTTTTGAACATTATCTGGTCTCACTGTACCAAATGCGTTAACCGTGTGATTGGAAAAACGTTACCATTTAAGTGCACGAATGAAATTAAGTTTTTTTTTAACAACATAAATAATTATCTATGTTTGATATTTTTCTTTAAAGTTTGGAGTTGTGGCTTTGACGTTTTTGCTTAGGTGTGAAAGAGTTATGTGCTGTTCCTATTATGTACTTTTTCCAGTAGGTTTCTTGACTTCACGGTTTTGGATTTTCATGTTTGTGGCGGTATGATGACAGCGAAGAGGAGTGTTTGTCTAGCACATCAGCTGTACGACGGACGGTGAAGAAGCGATTTGTAAGGACTCGAAGAAATTGTGCTGCCGATGAAACGACTGTGTTGCGTATATCATCGTCCGTGTCCAGTTAAAAAACGACATAAAAATGCCGTCGAAAAAATGGCTACATATCAAAATCGTACCGAAGTTAATAGTGTGTTACTTTGGAGTTACAGCTAGGCATACACCGCTATGACAGCTAGATAATTGCACAATTTCTTATACATGTTAATGACAAATATCTTGAATGAAACACAAATCAACCTTCATAAAATATAATATATATACAGGCTGACTTGTGGATAGTAAGTGTGATAAAATTTGATCAAGGCGAGACATCAGAGATAACCTTTTGAAACTAGCTGTAGGTAGTGAATAATTTAAAAAGAAAACTATATTATGGACAAATATGGAATGCAAATCAAATTGATTTCCATAATTAAATTTAAACTACAAGATATATAGTCGACTAAATTGATATTTTTATGACCACCTCGGACGTTTTTTACGTTTTATTTTAAAGATTTTTCTATGTAGTAGCTATTTTTATTGAGTAAAGCTTTTGTTTTATTTGTGTATAATGAATGTTGGGTCTTGCATTATTCGCATGCTTTATAATATCAAAGTTATTCTCATTTGCTTTGCATATCATATCTAATGATGTCATTATATTGAAATTCTTGTTTTATTCTCAGTAATATTACGCATGGTAGATTATTAATATTAATTATTATTTTTTTCCGATGTTGTTAAAATAGAATTATTATATAATAATAACTTTTATTATTTATAATATAAGCAGTATTTCAAATAAAAGATTGGTGAAGTTTCTCATTAAGCTTAATTTTTCCACAAACTTTTAGTATATTTTTTGTTTGAAAAATTGTCTTTAACATGTATCAACTGTGACTTAATTAATTTTAATGTGGATTTTTCTTTTGAACAGATTCGTGATTTTCCATCCTGTCTCACGATAGTACATAGAACTGTCGTATTGTTTGAAATTATCATTTGGCGTAATGTATTTATATGGACCAGTTATCATTTTACATATAAAATATGCGCATTTTTGTCTCGAATAGCTTTGAAGGTATTGCCGGGGCCGAATTTGGCTACATGTATCATTAATAGAGGTGCGTGAATTTTGCGGATTCAGTTGGCAGCCTATATTTTTTTGCATCACTTGGTTTCAATGTTTTATGTGCACATGTGTAGTTCTGCTTCATGGCCAGTGATTGGTAGAGACATGCAAAATTCGCGTTATTTTCTGACAGCTGACTAGACTCCAAGTGACTATAGGCTCGTTCGACGTCTCCCCCTGGCCGATATTATCGTGACTTGCTGCGAAGAATGCTTACACGGCAGTGGCCAATTGAATCGCAGATTATTCTCTGTTTGTAGGAAAGTGAAGTTTAGTATACTACCAAATGAAAACGCGAATTTTGCATGTCTCTAGTGATTGGATGTTTACCTCTCACTTGTCTTGAGTTTATTCTGGCAAATCACAGGCGTATAGAGCCACGTTTGACTTACTCTGATTGGTGCAGTCATATGAGAGACGTGTCTGAACAAGGACACACTGCCAATAACCATGAAGCAAATCTGCCGATGTGCACGTAAGGCATTGAATCAAAATGTTGCAAACATTTTCTCGCGACAAGATCGTGGCTCTATTTTATGGCATGTATTTGATTGTTTTATATAATGCTATTGGCCACTCTACCGTGGAGATTTTAATTATTAGCCAAAAGCATTCCTCGCTCCAAGCCACGACAGTATATGCTAATGGAATGCGTTTAGGGAGAGATCACTAGCCCGCAGTTTAGCCTGCAGTCATAATAACGCGAAATTTACATGTATCTATCCGTTGGCCTCTAAACGTACAAGCGAGTAGCACGAGATAGCCCCGTGAATTATTTACTTCTTTATTTATAATTTGATTTTAGTCTTGAAAGGCTTATAAAACAGCGGTCGTCCATTCACAGAAGTAAGAGGGAAGTGTACTTTCTTGGCGATTAGTCTGGTCTAGCATATATCTGCGAAATTCTCGTTTTTTTAAACCATCGATAGAGATGATGGTTTGTCGCGGGAAAACTCGACTGTTTACTGGGTTTAAACGCACGTTCAGCTTACCCAGAGATTAATGGCTTTCGCTTGTACGTGGAGCTGTCACCTTATTAACTGTTGTATTATTTGATGCCTGTTATTGGTCTGCAGACAGCTGCGTTGAGTCAGACGCACATCGTCCAATCACACATATTGCAAGAAACTGCAGTGTTTGCAAGGGCATGTTGGCGTACATAATGTTCGCGATATACCATCATCATAGATTTTAATTTTTTTTAACAAGTACTGATTTGTAACGGTGTTAAAATGGCAAGAATCTTTCGCGTGATTATAAGGGGCATGAAGTTTTCGCTAAAAGAATTTTGCACGACTTCGTTTCAAAGCCTTGCGTGCACATCTGCCGATGTACTTCATGATTATTGGCTGTGTGAGTTTTGGCAGAGAGGTGTCTCATTTGACTGTGCCAACCAGAACACGACTGTGATTTGCGGGTAGAACCTCAAGATGTTCAGAGTTGAAAAACACCCAATCGCTGGCCATCAAGACGAGTTGCAGATGTGCACGCAAGGCATTGAAACAAAGTGGCGCAAAAATCTTTTCACGAAAACTTCCATCCAGTCTATGGTGATTGGAAGATGGTTACGTGAAACGTAGTTGTCAGAGCCGGTGATTTTTGGTGAAAAGAATCATGCGACATTTTGTGTTAGTGCATCAAGTTCACATATGCTCCTCTGTTCATGGCTATTGGCAGAATGTATTTGTGCAGACACATCGCTCATTCGACTGTGTCGATAGGTTACTGCGACGAGACACGTCTGTGATTTGCGAGTAGATACCCAAGACGCTGAGAGTTAAAAACAGCCTATCACTTACCATGAATCAGAGCTGCAGATATGCACATGAGGCTTTGAAACAAAATGTTGCATGATTCTTTTCACCAAAAATTACTGGCTCTAGTAGTGGTGCACCAGAGTTAGCGTTTGCCCAGTCGAATGGGGACACACCAACAACGAAAGGTGTAAGTTGGATGTGAACAGTTACATGGAAACCTAGCAAACAGTAAACTTGTCCGCGATGCATATCTGCTTGTAGCTATAGCATATCTCTACAACCGGCTGGAGTCCGCACAGTCATGTGTACAATTGTCTTCAACTACTGATGGCTGCTGCTACAGTGAGTGGCCAGTTTAACGTCTAAGTAGAGCCTGGAAAAATGCGCTGGTTCACTGACATGTAGGCTAGTCTCCAATAATATATGTGTATTCAATCAGGCAGCAGCTGTTCATTAGCTGCTCGCTGATACAGCGGTTCGGGACACAAGTAGGTATATTTTTATTATTGGCTCAGAGACTCCCAGGGGATGTCAGATATATCAAGGGCCAATTGCGAAAGTGACACGAACTTATAGTTGTTGGAATTTTAGCGTGTGCGTAAATGAAAACGCGAATTTTTCAGATCTCTACTAACATGGCAAAGTGTCAGTCAGGGGGGGTATTTTTATGTAGGCTTGCTATTTGTTCTTCCTACTCGAGGACTTCTTTCATAAATGGTAGTCTAACTGCAAGAGTACATTTTTTTTTGTATAGGAGTTTGAAGTCTGACTTAGTCTCAAATGAATTCGCGGAATTTCTGGGTATCTACAAATATAAAAGGAAATTTGTGTTAACGTAGTTTTAAACAAATAATTGTTAATCTAAACGGCTGTTTTTACTTATTTCGTTCCTTTATGTTCAGGAAAAACTGAAAGCTTTGTGCTCATATGCTAACGCAAATTTTACGAGAGGCAGCACTTATAGAGAATTCCCATCGATATTGTATAACTGTAAGTATTTATTATTAGGTGGAAAATAGCACTAAACACAACTCACCGCTGTTTTTTTCCATTAGGAAAATAAAACAAACTGATAACTGAGAGGAAAGGAGAAAGAAAGAGAGCCAGAGAAAGAGAAGTAAATATTTCATTTAAGGAATGCAGGGATGAAAATAATTTAAAATATTGTTTGGAGACTGTTCATAAATGTAACTTTCGGAGTGCTTGTTACATTCCATTCTGTTCCACGGTGTCGCCCGAGCAACATTCTCGTTTGCTTAACTGAAATAGTTACTATTAATAAGATAACGTATTGTATGTATTTATTTTTATATCCTTTGTGTCTAAGGGTTGCATATGCATTGTAATGAATCCACTTAACTGAAGCATATTTTTGATTTGTCGCTGTGTAGAAAGTATACGTGAAGGATACCACCGGTACGTCCAATGAATGTCATAGTTGTCTGCACGCGTAGGGTTATTGCTTTATTTTCGTCGTTTGTTGTTGTGAAAGTCGGTTTGGTTACAACAAGTAATTACACAAAGTTGCATAAACACTTGTACAAATTACCACCGCCGTTAGTGGATTAACTATGTAGTACGTAAAGCACTTTGTTTCTTGATGACAGATGCTCCATTTGTCTGGTGTTTATCATTTGTTGGAGTATACCTGGTAGAACCTCGTCCAGCCTTAAACCGCCCAAGCACAATTAATTGAATCAGCCATTAAGAAAGGGCACATGCACAAATAATAATTTTTCAAGACGGACAAAAATATTTTGCATATTGAACCCTGATGTCCCAATATTCCATACAGGAAGTCAAATTATGACATTGAGCATTCCAGTTGATTATAATTCTGTGTTCTTATAAATATGTAACTTTTCGGACAAGTACCATTTCTACAATGGAATTAGGAAAATAATGAACATATGCTAGCCGGTTTATTTACTAAAATTGCTTTATTAACGTAAATGTTAAAGGGTATATGTTGATAGTAACAAATATATTGACGTCATTGTAAACATTGTCTGACCTGGCATTTGTGTGGTCTGCCACATCAAAATCTCATTGGGAAAAACCTATATATTGTACACATAAGGGAATTTGGGGGAAGACGCCAATCATACACGCATTTTACGTTTCATTAATTATTGTTTTAACTTTTTTATTTCAACTGAAAATTATAGTTCATTACTGACTTACAAAAATGTCCAACGAAAATAGTATGCTATCGTAATATTTTTGCACAGCATTTACTCCAACATCATAGCTTTAGAATTCACTAATTATCTTCTGTGCTTTGGTCTTGAATAATTTTTGTCATTTATAGAGTTTGATTCCTTCATATCCATGTTCATCGAGTAGCTGGACTGTATGTTTAAACTTCGAACTGAAAGTTTGGTGCAACGATCTATTTATAAAGTTTTGCGGGCACAGGCCCTTGGGTTTCAGGGGAATTCTCAAAAATGCATTAACTATGCTGGCTGAAATCGCTCGCACCATTGCAATTTTTGCCATGATTCTTCGGACATAACCAATCCATTGATAAGGTCGTCTTAACAATATTAATGATGTTCTCGTTTAGTTATATCGGCGCATTTAAAAGCAATTCACTGAAATTTTTTAACACTGTAAATTCAATCAATTTTTTCAGCTTTCCTGATCTCATTCTCAGACCTTTTAGTGAGAAGGCACAGGAAAGTGATGTTAAAAGTCATACAATTTTATTGTTGAAATTTTTAAATGTTTGTTGCAATGGGAGTTTACAATTAGAATTTATTGGTTTGTGGACATACGCCATTGCTGTGACAGAATTTCTCTGGGATTTTTTGTGTGTTTTATATCGTTTTTTGTTCTTTTTATTTTTTGTACTTAGTCATTCAACACAAGTTAGATCAGCAAAACATGAAGAATGGCGTATGTCCACAAACTAATAACGTCTAAGATTTTGCTGTATTAACAAGAGCCTGACATAATCAGATCATTACGTTGTTATTTTGTCCAGCAGCTCCGGCGTGTAAAATAATTATATCACACTGTGAGGCACACGTTCAGTTATAGGGTAAACGACCATGTGCCGTAATTTACATTAATATCGTGATAAACCACTTTGCTGGCTTCACAAAATTGGAATGACACTGTACACAGAGTTCATTATGTTACCAACAGAGAGGAGGCATGTGTAGTTTCGGCAATAATAGACCTATCTATCCCATATAAAATCACAATTAAAATGTTTTAACATATTTCTGTTTAATAAGTTCGAACCCCCAGTATTACGTACAGTAGGTTTACCCTATAGTTAAGTAAATATATGTTCACTTCATTGCTATCTACACGTGGAGTGTCATGGTGGTGATTTTGTCTTCATATTGTGGATCATAAGAATGTAAAATCATGTTTTCTTTGCGTAGAAAATATCTTGTATGGGTATTTTAGGCAAGGAATGATTCTGATAACCAAAACGAAACCCACACTATTGCGGGTTTGTTTAACTCTCTTCTCTTGTTTCCTTCATTTTACTGAAGTACTTTTTGCTTCTTCATTTGTGTATCCAGTCCACTTTATTTTAGCCACCGCGTACGAGATGAATCTAGAAGGACTATATGCTGTGATAAGTACTAGGCGTGTTCGATACCGCTGCTTTTTTTTTTTTTTTTTTTTACTTTTTGCATGCCTTTCGCTGTAATAACTAAAGAAGCAGTGCATTTAATTCGTTAGGGTAGTTCTCGCATCTTCCGATGTCTAAAGGTGAGGCTGAAACTTAAATACCGATTGTGATTCCGCTAACCAAAGATGTCATTTGAGAACGGGCACTAAATGCGGTTTGAGTACCGTTCGCCAGGCACATGCGCAATTCGCGTTAATTTTTGAAAACAGACTCCGAAATGATGTAGTCTCGTTAAACGTTTTTCTTTGTCGTGGCTTATTGCGAAAAGTGCTTCTGTCCAAGACTGATAAGTAGGAATCCCTGTTTTTCGCGAAAAGAATTTTGCTTCAGTTTGTGTCAGTGCCTTACGTGCACTTTTGCAATTCTGCTTCATGGTTATAGGCAGCGTGTCTATGTGTATCATTTGACTGAGCCAATTACAATAACGTTCCTGCAACACTACACATCTGTGATTTGCCGGTAGAATCTCAAGGCTCGTGAGAGTTAAAATATCCAATCACTGACCACGAAGCAGAACTGCAGATGTGCACGAAAGGCACCGAAACAAAGTGAGGCAAAATTCTCCTCTTCACGAAATACAGGGGTCCCTATACATAAGTTGCACGGTAGAATTACCTGCCTCCCGAAAATTGGTTACAGGAATAAATGACATCACATATACTCTCCGCGCCAATGGAGTCACATATTGCTCTATGTTATGTAGGCCTACAGAGCAGTACAGTCTTGATTGTCACAAAATAATAACGCTAATTTGGCAGGTCCCTTACAATCACTGGATTTCTGTTACAATAGCTAGGGACGGGAAATTTTCGCAAATTCAGTAACTCCGCATGCTAGAATCTATTGTCATATGTATACTCGAGCCCCGTCTATTCGTTTACTGTCTACTGTTTTCCTGAATAGCAGCTACAGGACAGGGAATTAAGTATACATAGGACATATAGCATGCGGGTCATTGAATTCGCGAAATTTTCATGTCCTAACTGTAGCCATATTTAAAGACCGGAAAAAATCCGCGAGTTAATTGACGTGTGTGTAGGATGGCTTTCAAGAATATCTACGTACTCAAGCAGATACTGGCTACACATTGGTTGTTGGCTGACACAGTGTTAGTTGCTTCTATACTTAAAGGTTTTAGGAGGTTGGGACCAGTACCCTTTCTTATAAAACAAAAATAAATACATTTTGTATTTTTAGAAAAAAAATTTTAATTTTTAAGTTTCCATTTCAATATTCAGCATTTTTTATTAATTACAAAAATATTTCATTTTTGTTTTTATATTTGTCATTTCGTAGCCTACAACATTGTTAAAAAACTGTGATTTTTTTCGGTTTGGTATGTAAATTGGTTTTAGTGGCGTACATAAAACTATTAAGCGCAAATTTTGACGTTTACGGCTCATTACTTGAAAACTATGAGAGATACAACAATTTTCGAAGAGGAAGATTTAGTTACAATTTATGTCTTAAATAAGAAAAAAAATATCTGGTACAAATATAAAAATAAAAAATAAAAAATTGAAAAATGAGGTGAACCGCGCCCTTAATAAGGCTTTCCTCATTTCTAGATTAATGTTAATTCCCAGAGGCCATGCTCGGTGCTTTTATTTTCACGTTGGTGTAAAGAACTAAAATGGTTTTTAACTTAACGCTTAGAAAAATTCGAAACTGTGTGTTGTCGCATGATGCACAACTACATGAAAGCTGTTTGTAAAATAATGTGTATAGTGTGCCAGAAAAAAAATGTATAAAAAAGTGGTATTTATTGCTACCAAAAAAACCAGGGTGAAAATAACTAGGCCTATATATTTGTGTTAGATAATGAAGCTCTTCTTCAATATCAATATCTGTTCTTTAAATAAATATTATATAAATAATTGCAAAACTATCTGGAAAGGCCATAATTTACTGACCCCGTACCTCTACCCTGTATTCTGATATAGCTTCTGTTTGGGTTAATTCTACTACAGGTTAGAACGATCAATGTTAAATGTTTGACACAGGGAATATGTCGGCCGCTTGAGCGCTGGTATCGGTAAATGGATGTAAACTGACCACTCACAGAGCTTTCCTGAATTTTAAATGACATAAAGTTGATAATTTAAAACGCGAAATCGGTTTCTTTTCACTTTAAAATTAAGTTAAACGACTTTTGTCGTTTCCAAGCCTATATAAATTTAATTTTTCTACAGTTTCGTATTTTTCTGGTCCCTGTGCAATAGCAGCGAAACTAGCGGCAGAAATTTTCCCTGTGCCAAACTCTCCCACAAAAAAAAACACATTTTCTTTCTAACCTCTAGTAGAATTAACCCTACTTCGGTGTGCGAGCCTGTTGTGTGTGGGTGGAAGGGGTGCGTGCGGAAGCCCAGTTAGGTCGCGGTCGTTGTGACGTAATAGGGAACTTGGGAGGGCTTCAATTTGCTATAGAACCGCGCCTATGTGGGCGATGCGTGAACTTATTGCGGCATCTGTACTGATGTACGGAGATGTGTTGGTCGATGTAAAAATACAAAATAAAAGCAGCCAGTAACATACCTCGGGGGAAATATTCCGTGTATACCCAGTGTAAATGAAGCACGAATGCAGTAAACTGCAAAAAAATGTTTCCTGTAAACTATTTTTTTTTCTTGAAAACTTCCCAATGGTAGTTTTGAAGGCGGTAGTTTCCATAAAATCGTGTTTTTAGTTTAATTTCTCCATAACATAAATGCTACGTTATTAATTTGGACGTTTTACGTACTCCCTAACAGCACAAGGCCGTTGTAGTGGTACTTACGCCCGGGGGAAAGGGGAATGAATTGGCCAGGGTCTGTTGAAGAAACCATCCCAGCATTCACCTGGAGTAATTTCGGAAAACCCTAGCAAACTTAAATCTGGATGGCCGGAACCGGAATCAAACCCGGGTCCTCCCGAATGCGAGGCGAGTGTTTTACAAGTAATCCTTCACGCTCTGTTAATTAAAAAGAAAGCTAGATAAGAAATATAGAATGTGTTAATCGTCATTTTAAGATAATATTTGTTTTCATATCTTAATTGTTTTTATCTGTGTGGTCATAATTGGATGTAAACTAATTATTCACTGATTTCAGTCTTATGTAAGTGCGTATAGATAACATTTCTCTCACAACTCAGCTCTATGCCCTTTAAAAGATTCTGCTCCAAAATTTCCGTCTCTAAATATTACCATAAAAACACTCATCTTCGCCATTTTCGGCAGAGTAACAATAAACACTACAGGTACATGAAAGGCTCGAAATGCGCATACGCGCTGTAGCGAAACTGTCGTTTTAACCGTTGCACACATACGTTAAGGCCATGATCTTTCATTTATTTCAAACATTTGCAAATAACGCGACTATTTTTTTTTAAACCAAATGCTTCGAAACAATTTGAGACTACGTGCAGTCACACGATACACAATTTCGCCAGCGTATTTTTTAAAATAATGTACTGTTTTCTAGCAAAACAATTATTTTGCTTCATTTTAGTTTATTTTGAGAGAAAAATGTGCGATATTTCAAAGGCAAAAATCTAAAATTCCGTTAGGTGTATTGCAACAGAAAAATTCAGATACAAACATATATATATATATATATATATATATATATATATATATATATATATATATATATATATTGATTTGGGTTAAAATATATTTTCGAAACCACTGCAAAAGTAAAAAGCGAGGCCGTCTAAAAAAATATTTAAAGATATGCTTTATGTCACTACTGGCTCTGAATTTCACAATTAATTCATAAACATTAGTTACAAGTAAGTAAACATATAATTGATATATTTAGGAAACAACCTTTTTAGTTAAGGTGGCCCTACTGAGCGAAGCTACGCAGCGGTAATACATTGGATTCTTATTGGGGAGGACCTGAGTTCGATTCTTGGTTCCCGCCGTCCTAATATCGGTTTTCTTCTGTTTCCTGAAGTCTGTCCATACGAATGTTGGGGAGGCATCTTAACGGAGCCGTATCCTACTTCTTTCCCAGTTCCTGTCATTGTATCAAGCCGTGTGTCCCTGCCTCTGATTACCTTGATGTCGACGGGACGTAAGACTTACGCACAAGAGATACGAGCCCGCTCGCGTACTGTTAATTGCGGGCAGGTTGCTAACAGATAGCGACGGCCTAATTACTTAACACGGCCTCGGCCGTGCTACACTCAGCGAGGTCACGCAGAGTGTAGTTAGCGCACCACGTCTGTGCGGCGGGAAGTCTGAAGCCGCTGCATGTTCGTTGCAATAACATCGACATGATGCGCTGGAGAACTTCTGCATAGGTCTCTCCACTTCGAAGAAGCCACTGTCCCCTTTCGTTTCCCGTTCCCGACTATGCGTGCTAAAATCGTATATCGTCGTCGTCGCAGGACTCGACAATACTACGTAAATTTATAGTTTGAATTGGTCTATTTAATTTATAAAACCGCTGGTCTGTTTTTCTAAAGTGAAAGTACGCGCATGAATGCATAAAAGTAATGTTTCTGCTTTGCGAAACTACCACATACAAGACCACTCCCTTGTAACTTCGAGAAAATAATAAAAACTAAAATTTGTGTTTGGATACGTTTTCCAAGGGGGAGGTGGCCGAATCTGTTAATTAAAAAAAAAGTAGACATTTAAAAGTAAATTCTGATTCTTTAAGGCAATGGTCCCCTGTTTCTGATGTTTTCACGAGAATTTAGTTTTTGGCCTAAACGAAAGCACATATAAATTATCTTCTTGGCATTTTTGTTTAAAATGGTTTTCTTCATGCGGGCTAATATTTTTTCCAAGACAGTTAACGCTATCGTTATAGCTAATTATTAGAGACATGCAAAATTCGCGTTATTTTCTGACAGCTGACTGGACTCCAAGCGACTATAGGCTCGTTCGACGTCTCCCGCTGGCCGATATTGTCGTGATTTGTCGCGGAGAATGCTTACAAGGTAGAGAGACCAATCTCTGTAAAGACGTAACACGCGTAACATAAAAGTTCGTGGCCAATTGAATCGCATATTATACTCTGCTATGTATAGGAAAGTGAAGTTGAATATGCTAGCAAATATTAACGCGAATTTTGCATGTCTCTACTAATTATGTATTGAACGAAATTCTTGTTAATAGACTTTTTGGTCGGTACCAAATGGTTTCACGTCTTGGCTGTTACGGCAAAAACCAATTAATACAAGACTGGCAAATAGATTATATATATATATATATATACACACACTCTCGTTCAGGCTTTAAAACATAATATTCGCAAAATAAAGTAGAAACAATGCAGCATGGCCTTAAACTGCCATAAAAAATAAGCTCTTGTTTTACCAAATCACTAAATAATAGCCTCTTACCCCTCCCCCAACTATGGCATATGATAAAATATTCTGTGTGTTGAACGGGGCCGAATACTCTCAAACAAAATTAAAAAAAAAAAAAAAATGAAATTAAAGCTTTTGTTACCGTTGTGCAAACTAAGCATGTACTATGCCCGAGTTCTGTCGCAGATAATGTTTTCTGAACGGTGTGTATACCCTGTTGGCCCGTTAAATTATATATTAAGGTATTTGGCCCATTGCTAACGGCGGGACCGTGCCGATGAATGCTCTATAATGTCTACCTTGCATGACGAGTCTGGAAGAAAGTGCC
Source organism: Medauroidea extradentata (assembly GCA_003012365.1). Taxonomy (NCBI): domain Eukaryota; kingdom Metazoa; phylum Arthropoda; class Insecta; order Phasmatodea; family Phasmatidae; genus Medauroidea; species Medauroidea extradentata. The sequence goes on from PNEQ01045005.1 coordinate 45,804, forward strand.
AGATATACCTTACTGCAGGGTGCGGCAACATAACTTCCTTTCTTAAGAGGGCGTGGTACATAATCCAATGCTAAAGGATTAATCTATAACTGTAGGTTTCTTGAAGCCAATTTGCTAAAATTAAACAATAGCAATCCTAGACAATAGTTTTAGCCAACGTTTTAAACAAAATTGTTTCCAGTGTTACGAACTTCTGAGGCATAATCTCGGACGCCGGAACTTCGTGCATTTAACTGCGGCGGAAGAGATCATGCGTAACGAGTTAGTAATTCTGGATAAATATTTACTCATAAAGTTGGCAAATACCATTATCTAGGATTGTTATTGAGTATTTTATCCATATTGGCTTCGAAAAAAGCGTATAAATCAATTGATGTTTTCAGGGCTTATTTATCTACCACTCACACGGCAATAAAACCCATTTTGTGAATCAGAAATTTTCCATTTTAATTTTTATAATGTAGGTACATATCTAAAGTTTGGTTTTACATAATTTTGAAAATCAAATCAGGTAGGTTACGCCCCTCCCCCTTCCCATTATCTCTTCGCTGAGTAAGCCGATTTCTGGCGTTTCTCATGACACTTATCAGCATAGCAGTGGGTAAGTTGGCAATTTAGGCCCGGATGTTGGCCTTAAGTACGTGTAAGGTCCTTGGACGGTTGACATAAACGCGGGATATAAAATCACAAAAATAAATGAATAAAATCACAAGGGGCCAAATCGGGGGAGCGGGCTGGCCACTTCAAATCGCCATTTATTGAGACGACGCGCTCCGGAAAGTGTTCCCTCAAAAGAGTCATCGATGCCCCTGAAGTGTGGGCCGTTGCTCCATCTTGTTAGAACCAATTGTTCCCTAAGTCCAATTCATCAAGCCACGGAGGAAAAAATTCCTCCAACATGTCCACATACGCCCCTCACTGTTCCAACGCTTGATGGCGATTGACAAGCTGTGGAGAACAAAACTTTACACCCATGCCTCTCGAATGAGACCATTCCCGCCCCGCTAAGACATCTACAGCCTCAATGTCGCGCATTTCAAAAGAGGAAGTTAAGTTGCCACATTCTGTATTATATCCACCGTTGCAAAGTTCTAATGTTTCGCGTCCACGCCGAACCCAGCCTCACTTCACAACGCACAAACTGGCGCTGGAAAGCCAAGATAATTATCATAGTTTCAGTGTAATCAACCGCAGTGTTCGGGTTGAAGCACAGTTGTTCGGTTGTGTTGCTCACTATATCCTGAATCACGTTTAGTTTTAAAATAATCATAGCCGTTATAGCTATAATAACTGTACTGTTTTTTTTGTATACATGATAGGGCCTATCCAGAAAAAAAAGTGCATAATAAGCAGAGCACGCGAATCCTGGGCTGAATTGGAGACGAAAATATTAGTGGCAGAATCTTGTACAGTGACATTTTACTTTCACTATGTGGCAACATAGCACTGTAGTTAATCCCATCTTGCGCTCCACAGATATCTTTCTACTCTCCAAACCTGCATATTATGGATGCAGGTTAAAACACCGAGCTTTCCAAACATGATTCTACGTTTACATGACGTAAAAAACATATAACAATACCTGTACATAGAGCAAGAGGGGACTATAGCTTGGTAGTGTTGCCACATTGTGCAACTTCAAAATATTTTTTTGGGACATTTACCCCGCAAAATTTATTTTGTAGTTACCAGAAAAAAAAAATTGCTGTCGCCATTAAAATATTGTGTCCACCGTATAATTATTTCGTGGTTACTACAAAATGATTTTGCAATGAATACTTCCTACAAAATTTTCTTTCAGTTTGTTCGGTCTCAGACGATGCCACTGATCGGCGGGTTTCCTAGGGGATTTCCCGTTTTCCCCGCGCGTTCATTCCGGCGCTGCTTCATACTCACCTCATGTCACCTCTCCCCAGCGCTAAATACCTCGATGTTATGCGAACCCGGATCGCCTTGGTGGGAGACGAGTGTTTAGAGTCATGGCGCCAACCCAACATGGGCGACATGCCTCAGTGTCGTACAACACGTGTGCCTTTGACAACAAGAGGAGCTTACGGGTTGCTTTTCAGCCTGCCTCAGACCTTGGATATCTTTTTTTTTTTTCAATTGTTTTTTGTGGGTCTGACTTTCTCGTGCTGCGGAAGGCAGTGACAAACTATAGGCCGTTCGCAATAAAGTGAGCACTGCATAAAGTTTTCTTTGAGCCGTTTTGCAGCCATCTTCACTAATTTTAATATGAAAATTTCCATGTAACTAAAAACCGGTGTAAACTTCTCAACACACTCAAAAGATAACATATATTGGCCCAATAAAACATATTTTTAATTAATTGCAAGTTCTGCTGAGTGGTCAGTTTATAGTGAAACAGCCTGCATATATCATAGTGTCCCCCTGCCTTTGTTACGCCGTACAGGCCGAGTTGCACAACGGTAACACGTTATGCTCGCATTAGGGAGGTTTCATATTCGATCCAAGTATAAATTAATGACTATATCATCTTATTTTTGTACAGATTGGCAACCACCCGGAAACCCTGGAATCAAGGAATTTGTGGCCGCCTGGAAATATCAGGGACATTTCACGGAATTTTTTGGTCCGTCTGTTAAATTTCAGGATATGTTCTTGCCTCGTTCCTTTTTAGCTTCCGCAATAGTCATAGGGAGGAAAATATTTGAGTTTTGAGAGCATAGCATCATTGTTAAAAAATATTACTGTATTACTGTCACATAGAGGTGATTATATCTACTCTATTGTCAAGTTCGTAGTTATTTCTGCTGAATATTTTGTCAAGTTCACTAGCAGTAGCATCAGAAAGGACTTGAAAAATCTGTTGAATTAAATGCCAAAATGTTTTCATTATTGTGAAAATTATGAAATTTTTTTTGTCTGGAAAATCAGGGGAAAATCAAGGCATTTTCTTTTATGCAACGAGTAGGCACCGCCCTGTTGTCGAAAAAATTTACTTTTTTTTTTACAGTGTTGGTTATTCTGATGGAACTGAGCGGTGTTTGACGTAACGGAACAATTGTACAACGGTATTATGAGCAGTAACCTCTCTCCCAACCAGCTCATGAAAATTGTTATAATATGTTTGACGACCGATAAAACCTTTGACGCTGCCTGAACTCGTCTTTTAGCCTATTCTGTAGTCCGTTATTATGCCAGGCCGTAGTCTTGCGTGCATGAAATAGTATCTTCACAGGTCACAATTTAAAATTGTCGATTACGTAACATTATTTTCAAAGCACTGACTCCGAGCTTTTGCATGTCTCAGTTACATAAATTGAAATCGGGACAAAGACGGCAGCTGTGTTTGGCTTTCTATGTAAGTATTTGCAATTAAAATGTAATGCATTATAGGCGGTAGCGCAACTGAACACAATGTCAAATCAGGAGAGGAATCAGCCATGCCATATGTTAAGTAACCATCTTAGCATTCGCCTGGAGCAATTTCGGAAAACCAGACACTCTAAAAATTGTCTTTGCGAAAACACAAAGTTTGTTTGATTTTGAGCCAAAGTACCTTTGCCGCAAAGAAAGTTTTGGTTTGAAATGTGAAGTAATATCAACAAAAAATTATGTTCCTATTAAAATAGTTAATTTAGTTTTTCGGTAGTGTTGGCTGTTGCTTTTTGAAGACAAGCTTTGAGTTGGAAAAACTTTTCACAAAGAAAATAAAACATCGTTTGTAATTTACACTTAAGGGCGTTCAAGTGGGGAAAAATCATAATTTTATTTTTGTATAAAATAGGGTTAGATTCGTGGACACTATTTGAGAGTACATTTTCCTCTTACGAAAAAAAAAAATTAGCTCATACACACATAATGAAATGAAAAAAAATCACATCAAAACTACATGCCCCAGTGTACAGCTTGAAACATATAGAAACCCTTTACATAAACATTTTGTATTAAAAAAAAAGTTTTAAAAGTAATACAAATTAGAAAATTTTAGAAAATTTTTTTAAGTATGTAGTTTTGATGTTATTTTTTCCATTTAATTATGTTTACTGGTTTTTAAGTTTTGCATGAAGTAAAAATATGCACATTTTGACTTTGAACTGACATTATGGAAAAATTGGCTGAGCTAAATTTTTTTCGTAAGAGGAAATTTTTACTTTCAAGTAATGTCTACAAAACTAACCCTATTTTATACAAATATAAAATTACGATTTTTCCACACTGGAACACCCTTAAAGCAAAAATTTTCTTTGCGACAAAGCCACTTTTCTGTGGCTGATATTCAAACATTTGTGTAATAGCAAAGAAAGGGTTTTTAGTGTGTTGAAAACAGAAATCAGGGCGGCAGAAGGCGAGAATCAAACCGAAGTCTCCACGACTGCGAGTCCAGCGTGTTGAGAGTTGAGCCAACTCGCTCGGTTTTCCTTTAAAGGGGAGTGTTAGACAATTTTATTGTATTTTCTGTTTTTGAGCCATAACATTTACTCAAGTTGAATTATCAAATTTTCTCTTCGGCAAAGCATAGGCTGCACTATTGCCTATGCTGTATACCTTAGGTGCAAAACACAGGACTTAGCATTCTTAATTGACGATGTAAAAAAAATGTGGGTTTGGATGGAAACTCATTACACGAAAAGGGATAGGTGGAAACCCCACTGAAACCTTTAAAACGCAAATATCCAAATGTTGTGTTTTATTCCATAAAATGTAATCTACTGTACAAGTTTACCAGAAAGCCATCTTGTGTTTTGCTGTACATGACACCGTATTAGAGAAAGGAAAGTGAATGTGTTCTTCTGTTTAAAAAAGTTATGATTCTGAATCTTGCAACAAGTATAATTTAGTTTCAAAGAGTTTTAATTGTAGTGGGGAAACTTAAGGTATTAATAATTGTTTGCCACGTATGGTGCAATTTCCGATTCGCAAAGCAAAACCTAATAAAATTATGCACTTCTTTGTTTTTAAATGTACGAATGTTTTGTTGCCGTAATTTTCCTTAGTACGTATTTTTTATATGGTTTATGTAATGGACACAGGTGTACAGAAAGTGTGATGTAAAACACTAAATAATACCTATTTTGAATAGTTAAAAGTTGCAAAATGTACCGGTATTCCATCAGGATTGACGTATGTGGCAATGGATAAGAAGCGCATACAATTTACCGTATAAGACTTCTTTTTTACATGTCCTGCCCTCAAAAGGGTAGCTCGAAAAGTTTAGCCCCTAATGCAAGATATTACATCAATAAGCTTTACATTGAACTATGAAGGTGTGACATTACCAGAGTTCGGACATGGCGTCAAGAGAATTGTGCATTTTTGGACGTGTTCGCATATCCTTGACGAGACGTGTTCATGTATGTGTAGATGCACGGGGTGGTCATTTTGAACATTTCACGTAATGTTTGCCTACATCACTTATCACCACTGTATCAAACATTAATGACTATGCCATGTGTCGCAGAAATGCCAAGGAATAAACATGTAACCTTATTTACGTAATGTATTTTATTAGGAGCTAACCTTTTCGAGCCACCCCCGCGAGGGCAGGGAAAGTAAAAGAAGTCTTATACGGTAAATTGTATGTGCTTCTTATCGATTGCCACATATGTCAATGCTGATGGACTACCGGTACATTTTGCAACATAAGTTTTGCATCTTTTAACTGTCCAAAATATGTATTATTTTGTGTTTCACATCACACTGTCTGTACACCTGTGTCCATTACACAAACCGTATGAAAATTACGTATTAAGGAAAATTACGGCAACACCACATTCGTACATTTAAAACCTGCACTGAACTAAGCGCAATAGTTATAAACAAAGCTGGAGTTGAGACTAAAACTGCAGAGTTGTGGTACTTCCATTCAATTAACAATTCAGTAAGCATAAACCAAGAGCAGCAAAGTAGAATCACAAGGTAGCTTGTCCTAAATGTCCCGTAACATACTTAAAATAAAAAGATTGATTAAGTGTGTGTAGATCCAGAAG
>PNEQ01045006.1:0-51544 GCA_003012365.1 Medauroidea extradentata
GTGACAGCGCACATGTTTTGACGAGAATGCAGCGGAACTGAATTACACTGAGCGCGCGCCGCACATATTTCATCTCCCGCCACACGAAAAACCTGCCGCGCAAATTATGCGGATTTTTTTAAATTCATTAAATGATGGCAAAAAGTTAGGGTGCGCAAATTACGCGATGGCGCAAATTATGCGCGTAATTACGGTATATTTGGCTTCATGAAGATGTTTTTTTTCTATTTGATTTGAGTGTTTTACAAAGAAATCTTTAAACTGTTACCTAGTGGCCACGTGAATAAGAAAACAGTTTATCTTTTTTACTTACAAAACCTAAGAATAAAGTAATATTTACCATCGCTGCAAAATTTATCTTGTTTCAGAGTCTTCCTTAACAATGAAGCAAATATTAATAACATGCCAACAAGGACTGCTTATTAGGCAGGTAATATTTATTATGTTCTCAAATTTCTGCCACATTACTGTTCTCTGCGTGCTCGTATCTAAGTTTTATTTGTTTTTTTCTTTGCGTTCCTCAGACAAAGAGTATGAAAGTACAATACGTTCGTATGCGAGTACAATATCATTCTCATTCCTACGCCACAAGTGAATGAAACATTTATGTTTTAACGTGTAAATTTGTGTACATTATTTAGTGTCTGGCTGTAGTGGTATAAACATTCGTGTATATATTAAAAAAACCAAAACTAAGAACTTCCGACGTTAAATTTGAATCTCCCGCCAGGCGCTGCTATATAGTTGGCAGCCCTTGCAGTCTGGTTGGTGTCTCTGGTGGATCAGCAAAAAAAGGACAGTCACGCAACCTAGATGGTGGTAAGTGGTTGCATCGTCAGCGTGGCTCAATTGTATCGTGTTGGTTTTCGCTGGATGTTGCATCCGACCTCTATACAGTCTTTTTCGTGGTAATACAACATTTTGGTCCCCCAGGCCGGATCCGTTCCAGGTTTTGGGTTGTTCGTTTCATGTGCACGTGATGTGCATTTTCGCGTCTGCATTGCGTGTGTTTAGCGCGCGGCGTCCATACTCGTGTCGGTACTTAGCATCTACTGTCGTTTACACTTCGGCGTAGTTGTGTGGCACATTCTGTGCTTATTTTGTCTTACCTTTTTTTCGTTTCGTAAACCACGAGTTTCGTGAATTGTGTTGGACGCTTCCAAATTCGGCGTCGTAAGAAGCCGAAGAATGAAGGGGTGGACGTGAGAATAAACGTGTTACAGCGTTGACTGTGCCAGAGCTGCCCTGTTTCTGTAATTTGCCTGGTTGTTTGTTGTCTTTGTTGAAGTGCACATTTTGCTGTGCGGCTGATCAGCGTTGTCGTTTTGAGGTTAGGCCTAGTGTCGTTTTCACTTTTCCTTTGCGCCCTTCGCGCGCTGAACCAAAGTGTCAAGGCAGCTGTACGATCAGTACTAGTCTGCCTTAGGTTAACTGAACATCGCATAAAGCGGGCTTACGAACTTGCATTGGTCGTGGAAGAAGATTCGTCTCAACGAGCCTTGTTCCAAGCCTCGGTGCGGGACCTTCCAAAGCTGCGAGAGCATTTTGACGCTGACTATGTAACTGTCGAAGCTGCATCTGAGGAGCTGTCTGACTTTGATGCAGTCGAACATGCAGTTCGTATGGTCGATTTTGAAGAAAGATGTTTTGCCATTATGGCAGTTGTAGATTCCCTTGAAATTCAGTCCCAGCCAGCCACCCACGCATCAAATGGCCAATCCAACAAATCACGGGTTTGATCTTCCCACGATATCACTTCCTCAATTTGAAGGTGATCCTAAACAATGGTCCAACTTTGCAAACCTGTTCTCTACCCTTGTAATTGACAATGGTGACATTTCTCCAGTTGAACGACTCACGTACTTGAAGACGTCACTCTGGGGTGAGCCACTTGGCATGGTCCAATCGCTGCCAATGTCAAATTCTAATTTTAATGTGGCGTGGAAGTTGTTGACAAACCGATATGAGAACAAACGTCTAGTGGTCAGCATGCATGTAGAAGCCTTGTTGCAGGCACCCACAGCCTTGGCAGATTGCCCCCAATCATTACGTAGGTTACTATCTACCATCAATGAAAATGTTTCGACTCTGGAAGCGCTAGAGGTACCTGTGTCCCATTGCGATCTGATTCTTCTACCGATCATGTGTAGGAACTTGGACAGTGCTCTCCGCACTCAATGGGAACTGACACTTTCTAATGAATTTCCTACTCTGAATGAATTTGTGGCCTTCCTGGAAAAGCATTGTAAGGCACAAGAGGCAGTTGGTCCAAGTAAATCCAAGGGTGCCCATACTCCAGCTGCAAAGTGGAAGTCTCAGTCTTCAAAGTGGATGTCCAGTTGTGGACAAACCTCAAAGTGTTTAATAGGTTCACAGATTCTTTGCTGTTTATGCCAGGGCTCTCACCCCCTACACAAGTGTGCAGAGTTCAATCGGATCAGCCCTCCTGAGCGTTACAAAGTAGTAAAAGGAGAGAAGCTATGGCTGAACTGCTTTTCAGTTTCACATCAGTCTAAACAGTGCCCTGTTAAGTCATCCTGTCGACAGTGTGGTAGTCGACATCACTCATTGCTGTACTTTTAAAAGGCAACTGATACTCAGATGCAGAGATAACAGTGTTGATGCTAGTACCTCACGTCAAGAGGGTGGCATAGTTTCAGCTGTGACAGCAGTGACGCCTGTTGCCAATTCAGTGTCTACTGTTCTGCTATCTACTGCCCAGGTACATGTGTTCAATGCTTCAGGAGTCCGTGTTGCTGTTCGTGCCTTGCTAGATTCGGCGAGTCAGGCCAGCTTCATCACTGAAAGCTGTCTTCAGCATTTGGGATTTCCTCGAAAACGGGCTGAGCTAACTGTCCAAGGGTTATCTGACACACCGGTTAGTGTTTCCAAATTGTATGTTTCACTTGTGATAGCTCCACGTGATAACGATCTTCACTTTTCTGTTGACACCTTTGTACTACCTCGTATAACCAACCATCTGCCCAGTGTTGAAATCCCACAGGGGATACAGACCAAGGTGGCCCACCTTCAGCTGGCTGACCCAACATTTGACAAGCCAGGTCCGATTGACCTTCTCATTGGGGCAGATTTGTTTCCTAATCTTTTGACAGGTAACAAGCTTGATGGTGCTCCTGTAGCAGTGGAATCTGTCCTAGGCTGGATTTTGATGGGACAAGTGGCACATCAATGCCCTCCTGGTGCGAAGTCATTTTGCTTATCGTTTCTCACCACCCCATCATTACCAGACATTATGAAACGTTTTTGGGAGGTCGAGGAGCTGCCGCCACATAAGCATTTATCCACTGAAGACATGCAGTGCGAGCAGCTTTTCGTACGCACTCACTCCAGAGATACCACAGGCCGGTATACAGTGCTCCTGCCTTTTCGAGACTCGGATCCCTCTTTTGGTGTGACGAGGCCACAGGCAGTTAGTCGTTTTCTTCGCATTGAAACACGTTTGAATAGGAACCCTCAAATGAAGGAACTGTACTCTAGTTTTATGCAGGACTATCTTTACAATGGACACATGGAGGAAAATCCAACAGCCCAAGTTACCTTGCCGTCCTACTATCTCCCACACCATGGAGTAATAAAACCAGAGAGCTCAACCACTAAACTTTGAGTGGTCATGGATGCATCTTCAAAGGGGTCTTTGGGCCACTCACTGAATGATGTAGCGCTTGTGAAGGTTTTGTCACTGCCTCGTCTTGAGCTTTGTGGAGCCCTGTTGCTCGCTTGTCTCTTGAAGCAAGTCTTGAATTTGTACAATATCATCACTTTCTCGGTGGTTGCCTGGACTGACTCACAGGTTGTACTGGCTTGGTTAAATACCTCCCCCGATCAACTCAAAACTTTTGTTGCCAACAGGGTGAGTGAAATCCAGAGCCTTGTTCCTGCAGAATGTTGCCTGCTCAGCTCTTGGCACACCCTCTATGGTGGACAGGCCCACAATGGTTAAAGAAGGATATTGAGCTGTCCTTCGAAAAATAATGCTTCTACTACTGCAGTACAGCAAGAACAAAAACTTCATACCTTTTTGGCGCATCTATCAGATGACTTGGCAACGTTGATCCCTCGTTTTAGCAGGTTATCGAAGTTGCTTCTGGTAATTGTGTACCTGTTTCGTTTTTGTCACAACACCAGTGTTCCTCCTGCAGGTCGGGTGACAGGTAGTGTCAGACCATCATAACCGGATAAAGCCTTGCAAGTGTGTCTTAAGCATGTCCAAGCAGTGTCGTTCAAGGATGAGTTGTTAGTCGTCCAAAAGGGTCATCGTACCTCTGCTCAGCTTCGAAGGACAAGCCCCTTTATTGATGGCAATGGGCTATTGAGAGTCGGCGGTAGGTTGCACCACTCTAATCTCTTTTTCAATCAGAAGCACCCTGTTCTGCTCCCCAGAAAACATCCCCTGACTGACTTGATAATTTGGCACCATCATGAGCAAAATCACCACCCGGGGTTGCAGGCCTTGTAAAGCACACTTCGAGAGCAGTATTGGATTCTGTCTGACAAACGTGCTATTTCACAGTGTCTGCATCACTGCATCAAGTGTTTCTGTGCCAAACCTGCGTCCTTTCAACCACCAATGGGCCATCTTCCGGCGATGAGGGTCCAACATGCGAAGCCGTTTGTTAAGGTTGGAGTGGACTATGCCGGTCCCTTCCTAATCCTAGCTAATCATCAGCGTAAAGCTCCTTTGCTTAAGGCTTACTTATGCTTGTTTGTGTGCTGCACCACTAAGGCGGTTCATTTAGAGATGGTTTCAGACTTGTCAACAGAAACCTTCTTGGGTGCCTTCAAACGGTTTGTGGGTCGCAGAGGTCGCCCTTCAGACGTCTATAGTGACTGCGGCACCAATTTTGTGGGTGCCAGTAACCACCTGAAGGATCTCAAACAGCTTCTGTCTTCATCTGCACATCAGGCTATTGTTGTTGGGGCATGTTCGCCTCTTGGGATCTCGTGGCATTTCATTCCTCCTGCTGCACCCCACTTTGTCGGCCTTTGGGAGGCTGGGGTAAAATCTGTGAAGGCGCATCTGAAGAAAGTCATTGGAGAGCAGCGGTTGACATTTGAGGAATTCTACAATCTCCTCGTTCAAGTGGAGGCAGTTTTGAACTCCAGGCCACTGTGTCCTCTGAGCTCGGACCCAAACGATTCGGGCTCACTAACACCTGGCCACTTCCTCATTTTGGAAGCCTTAACTGCGGTTCCTGAACAAGATTTGGAAGAGCTATCCATGAACCATGTCAGGCGTTTGCGCCAGGTGCAAAAAATCCACCAAGACCTTTGGCGACGCTGGAGCAGCGATTACCTCCACACTCAACTACAGCACACAAAATGGCATGGTTCGGGAGTTAGCCCTCAGCTCAATCAACTAGTTCTTGTGAAAGACGACAGGCTCCCTCCACTGCAGTGGCAGTTAGCCCGTATCGCAGATACATATATATATATATATATATATATATATATATATATATATATATATATATATATATATATATATATAAAGTGAACCAAAACTAAGAACTTCCGACGTTAAATTTGAATCTCCCGCCAGGCGCTGCTATATAGTTGGCAGCCCTAGCAGGCTGGTTGATGCCTCTGGTGGATCAGCAAAAAAAGGACAGTCGCGCAACCAAGATGGTGGTAAGTGGTTGCATCAGAAGCATGGCTCAAATGTATCGTGTTGGTTTTCGCTGGATGTTGCATCCGACCTCTATACAGTCTTTTTCGTGGTAATGCAAAAAATTTACTTCCAAGTGAACATTCATTATTGTTTTTGAATTGCTATAAATTTAACACTGGTTTAAAAACCGAACTAAGCGAATGAATCATTCGAACGATCAGACAAAATTGATTAATTGATTCTGTCACAACAATTTGAATGTACTAATACTCAAAATCAATTTTGCCTATCACTAGTTTGGACCTTCACATAACCAGGTTTTGGTCTATCTTCAGATCATACGGTATCTAAGAGCCTGAAAGCAATTCAGAATTTTACGATGGCAAGAATCCAAATGAAGAAAAACCTACATAGTTCATAGTTTAGTTAAGTACTTTGCTCAACACAATTACCACAGCATATTTATACACATGATTTTATTTTACCTATTAGTAGTAATAATTGAATTTAGAACTTCTTTATTCACTATGATGTGTTTTTGGTTATGTCTACTGTTTACATTTATTTCACTCCAATCACGAAGATATCGCGAATCCAAAAAGCAAATTTTTCAAAGTGAAGTTTACGTATACAGTACTACAATATAAATATAAACTGAGCTAATATCACATGAAATTTTGAACAGTACCAGAGATATGAACCAAGCAGTCGTTCATGCCCACATTGATTAGCTTTGTTAGTTTTGAATGCTAGTAGCTGCATATTTATAAATTGTTAACAATAACTAAGTAACAATGAGACACACACATCAAACTAAGCTGCACAAAATGTTGTACCATCATTTCATTTTCCACACTGCCATGCAGCAATCATCACTCACATAGCATCATAAATGACATGATAGTGATAGGAACAAGGAGCTTGCACAAACAAAAATGCAAAATTTAATTAACTTACCAAGCATCTAACACATTTTACAGCATGTTGTTAAACAAGATGTTACCAATTTAAATGAGAGTCATTCTTTCTACTTAAATGCAAAAATTTTCATTAGTCTTATCCAAGATTATTAGGGAAGTACGTACGGCTCAATATCTTGTTGACAATGGGATCATTAGAAGTTTAGAACCAGAAAATTATGAATGCGCGCACACACTCAAAATCTGATCTCATAAAATTCAGCTTGTTCAGAAAGTGAGTTAAAAACAAACAAAGAATATAAATATTTGAAAATTTACCTCTGCCAATTCAGAGCGATCCAGAAGTTCATTGTGCTGAGTATTACGTCGTGTTTCAGCTGTCATTGACTGGGTCTCATCCTCATCTTCACCAGTGCTGCCACCTGTTGACTACCAAGAACAACACAACTTTCACGCCACAGCAATATTTTTGTAACACTGAATCATAAACATAAAAGCAATAAAAGACATAGCAAGTAAAATACTTAACTATAGGAGATTCAGAATCAAGTTAGCACTCAAGAAAGCCCTGCTATATTTCTATTTTCAGCCAATTTGTAACTTTCCGCGAATAATGACAAAACAATGGGGAATGTCTATCCTCTTTGGACTTGATGATTGCGCATTTAAGATAACTTGTACAGTCGATAGAAAACTATTTATAGAAAAAGTTTATTAAATATATTAAAAAATTGATATGTTGAATTCAGTTCAGTTTATTTCAGTACCGTTGAATTTAAATAGGAAAAAAAACATGGAACTACTTACGGCAATTCGCTGCCAACCGTACAAATAATAAGGTAACTATTGTTAATGTTACATCATATGCAGTAAGAGCTGGTGTTTTATTTATTTCACAGGTTAAATCTTTAGTGCTAACTTTATTCTGAACGACCTATAATACAGTATTACCACGTAGGTACAGCAAACCCTCGATCTAACGACACTACACGGTGCCAGGTAATTATGTCGTTGGTCCCAAGGCAATTAATTCTACACCCCCCCACTAACAAAAAAATTTTTTATTTTAAAATGTTTTTTCTTAAAGTTAATGTAAAACAATTACAGACATAAAAGAATACGTTTTTTATTGAAATTAAAATTATAACAGACGCACAACTTTACGAACGAACCCTGGATTTTACGAATATACTCTCAGAGGGAACCCTCAAAAAAAATCGTAAAAATTGTCACCAAAATGTAACTACAGTACTACTTTAGGAGAAAAATGAAAATAATCGCTAGGCTCAACAATTTAAAATGTTATTTAGAGTAGAGACCATACGTAGGAGTTTTAACATCACTGTCCTAATTATTACTATACTTAAAAACACTGATAAAAGCTGTTAAAAAATGTGGCTATGGATGTCGGAGCACAGCGTTCGGCCTGCGAGCAACATTACGTCACACAGTTTGTCCATCCCTCATTTCTTACTGCTTACTCTTACTCAACAAGGCTATGACAGCTAGAGTTACATTCATATCTCACGGATGGAGCTGGGAGCCGGCGTCCGCCGCCACATTTTTTCGTTCCAGTCCGGCTGACCCTACAGTCCCAAATTCATTTTCAATGACGTGCGGCTGTGTAAGGTGGGAAACAAAACAGCCTCAGTGTGTAAAACAAATTGCATTGAGTTTCCCGGAAACTGTCAATCAATATTCTCATCCCCCTCCCTGTAAAAATGCCCAGCAGACATCCAACCGGTGTGTGTGTGTGAGTGTGTATGTGTGTGACTGCATTAACGCCAAGTTAAGTGAAAGCTGGATAAAAAAAAAGAGGGGGACACATTATCAAAACTCCCCATTAACCGGTCGCAAGTCTGGAAGTAAAAAGTTAAAAAGGCTTAAATGACACAGCTTAAACTTGTTGGCAACTGCGTTTTTTTATTATCTCGACTCATGTGTTGACGTGTGGACACAATATCTGGGCTAGCCATCGTTACAATGGCACAAGTACCAAACACAGTACAGCACAAAGGTTGTCTTCAAAATCCACTTCATTTTAAGACAGCGAGACCTGAGTGTACGATAAAATTTTTATTCATTCTTTTGATGTTGCAAAGGAAAATACACCAACCTCGCAGCCTCCGAAAAAAACATTTCGCATGCGTTATTAATTTTGTTTTCCTTTGACAAGAGTCTTGTTAACTTTTTTGTTTATTTTCCAGAAAATGCTACGAACTAAGGCAGCGTTAGTCATCACGTCTCACATGTGTCGGTGTTGCGCAGGCGGCCTAACTCACCCAGCATGCGTCTCAACTATATTCCAGCCAAAGTTTCTAGCAATTTTTCACAGGGTTTTTTGTGTTTCACAGCTCCATATCTTTAATTTAGGACAATGTAGCATGGCCCAGGCCCAGGCCCAGACCCCAGATTTGTTTTTACATGTTTCAATTTACAGTATGTTTGTTTCATATTTAGTTGTCACTTATAATCTATGCCTCGTGGTCAATCTAACAATGGTGTCTGAGAGTTTTGTTAAGAACAATTTGTAATTTATTTGTTAAAAGCCAGCACGTAAGTGGAAATTTATTCATATTTAAAATAATCAATTTTAGTAACTGTGAATTAATTCTTATTAAAATAAGTAATATTTAATTTGGTAATTAGAAATTACTCATTTAACAGTAAAAATAACAGTTTGCTTAACTATGTTAATATTTATTTAAAGTTAAAATGATTCTGTCTATATCTAATAAATTTTCAATATGTACTTTTTTCTTAAATTGTTTGCATTTGAATTTAACAAAATTATATTTGTTCATTGTTAAAGTTTGGAGTGTGAAAAGGACAGAGATATCAATCTAAATTTAGAGTTTCCAGGAAACGTTACTACATTTCAGTGCAAAACCAGCCTATAAAGATGATCGTTAAGAATTTGCCTCCATATTTGGTTACAACCAATATAATCACAGAATGTTGCTGATTGGTTGCATCAATTTTAAATTTAATGTTTCTTTTACCTAATAACAAGGTTAATACTTAATATATTTGTATATAACTCATTTGGAAACTACAATGGTAATGTTTGAAATTATGTGGAAATATCACAAGTTCAAAATGTTCTTTTAACTATGTAAAACGTAATATTTTTTTATTGTTTCCTGTAATGGCCGCGGGGCGGCACCACTGACGGGCAACGACAGCAGTTTGCGCGCGAAGGGCAGCTTTGTCGTGTTCAAGATAGCATCAGAGGCGGTTGTATGGGAGTTGAGTGACGATGGAGGCATAACCGATACGGTTCTGCGGCATTAGTAGGTAAAGACTTTCATTTCGTAAATGTTTTTAAGTAATTTGTGAAGTTGGTTTTTTTATTTTTTAAGAGAAACTGATAAATTCTTGGTGATCACCGGCCTATAGTTTTGTTAAATGATAACTGTTCTTCGGTTTGCTCAAAGGGTGTCTCCCGGCAGTCGGAACTTTAAGTATGTACAAGTTTGGAACGTAACTTCATCAATAAACACAAAAATTTGCGAAAGTTCTGCAGTTTTCATTCCTTGTCTCATGCTATGTTGTAAGAACCAACGCCTTTGATTTTGTAACGCCGAGCTAGTCGAGGACGTGAAGGCATTTTGTCGACGTGCCACAATAACTGCAGTATATTATTGTTTAATGTACGGAAAATAATTTTTAATAAATGTTTTATTGCGATCTACTGCACTTTGCTTCTCTTCCATCAATTTTTAAAATATTTATTTTTATATTTTTTTCGATTTCTTGGAAATTATGTCGTTTGACCGCTGATGTCTTTAGATCGGAGGTTTACTGTATCACAGATATTAAATCATACAAAAAATACCACATCATCATGCAACTACAGTATAAAAGAACATTTTCATCCTTAATTGAGCTTTTGAAAGTTATTAATTTATGACAAACTAAAATTCTAGATTACGAAAAGAAAGCATGTCAAATTATATTATTTACCTCAGTTACCAAAGAAAAATTTAACATTTGGTGGTGGTGATACTATCGAATAATTTATTGCCAAGTACTACTTCACCAGTAAATATAATTCAAAGGAAGAGGCCGCCAGGCTATCAGTATGTACAAAAGACAGAAGTACAAGTACTTATGAGTTGGTACATGACAGATACGCACAAAAATACAGAGGACGACACAAAATTGTGATAAGCGCTTCCACAATTTTGTGTCGTCCTCTGTATTTTTGTGTGTATCTGTGAAGTACCAACACTAAGTACTTGTGCTTCTGTCTTTAGTACATAGTAAATACGAAAAATTAGTATTTTTAACAATCCTATAATTTTAGGCCCTTTGCTAACTACATTAATGTCAATAAAACAGTCTCTGAACAACAGTTTTCTAGTACAGTATACACTGGTTAATAATAAATACAGTAGACTTTTATTAATAACAACACATAGAAAAATAAGTGATAAAGCAACCCATCGTTATGCCATTCTCTGCAGTCCTGAACAAGATAAGAGGCAGAGGAGTCAAGACTAACTTCTAGAAGAAAGGACACAAGCATTGCTTTCCCACACAACTTCCAAAGCCCTACACAACACAACACAGATGTCTGTAAGACACCTCTTCTGCTCCTAGGACACTGGAAACAACCACAAAACCAACTCCCACTTGGTCTGCACACTCCATTCACTTAGTAAATGACTATACATAACAACATCCAGAGTTACACAACCTGAGACCTTCGTAAATGCTTGCTGATGTGCAACTCTGACCTTGACACTTATAACACAAAGGTAGAATACATAGTGCAGTTTTGTTTCTTATCATATCTCACACAATCGCCCACTGTTTATCTGTTAATATTATTGTTCACTCGCTGATAATAGTATCTCTGAAATGAATAAGTTACATTAAAAATAAGCAAAAGAAAATAGGTATGCATGTTGCAATTGCCTAGCAAAAAAAATAACAGGTAATTTAAGTAAATCTTTATATGGCCTCAATTTTCTTTTAAATTCTTCAAAATTTTTTAATTCTTCTAATGAAAATAATAGGTACGGTACCATAAGTCATCCATGTACGTCACCCTAATTTAAATCTTTTTTAGTTTATAGAGCAAGAGAAAAAGGCAGCTAGGCAACTAATTACATATTCTAAATAGAGAAACCCTAGTACTCACATGGTACCATGGGGCTTGACAGAGACCACAACAGAAGCACAACACACATTTTGCACTGAAGCACATTTCGCAACGTTTCGACACAAAGGCCTACTTTTCGCCCGAGGAGGCTACCTTTGTGGCAAAACGTTGTGAAACATGCTTTCACACAAAATGTGTATCGTTCTTCTGTTGTGTGTCTCTATCAAGCCCCACAGTACAATGTTAGTACAATACTTGGATTTCTCTAGTTTGAATATGTAATTACATCTTTTTTGAATAATTTTGTTTAATTTTAACCATCAATCATTCAATTAAAGTTATTATTCTTTCAGAATCCCATCTTTTACTACAATTGTATCAAAAAATATGGTAACGTGTTTTTCCATCCCTAGTGCCTTTTCAGTGTAACTACTGTGAATCACATAAATGTTATGGTTTTATATTTTATTTATGCTTCTGTACAATGCACATGATACACCCTATTGTACTGTACGCTAAGCCAGATGCTTCCTGTTTCCCATGCTCACCTTTACATGTGGTGGCACAATACTGGCCTTCCAATCAGCTTGTGATGACTAGGAGTTTCCCCTTTTCTTTCACAGATTTGATACCTTAGAGATAGAGAAAAGACTGACTCTAAATATGTTGCGATCAGTTTCGTGCAACCACAGCTTTGACTTTGTATAGTTAATTAATAAAAAATGTTGAAGGCTCTTCAACTTCAAAAGAAGTAGCTTTTATTTACTACCAGCCACAAGTGGTTTCAGGGTTTCAGACTTGGTATACTTTCTACAGTTAAAACACGACAGGCAAGACAGCAAAGTGTCCAAAGTAATTCGGAATACGGATAACTACTATAATTAAGATAACTGATTCTTTACGTTACTTTTAACTATTGCATGCACACTGTTTAGTTAGTGTATTCAATGCTTATCCACAATTAATGTTATTCTAAATGTTTTAATTTCATGCTTGTAACATACTGTTTGAAACTACTGCTTTCTCATGCAAAATGTAAAACAATTTATTGTACAGTGAATAAGTAAGTGTTATGAAACACTCTTTCTGTACAAGGATTGTGAAATTTGCAGTAATTTTTAATAGTAAAATTGACTCAACCTTGCCCTCTCCCGTAGGGTGTGTATTGCGAGGTGGCAATTGAGGTAGGTGGGTTTAGTGCGCACCTCGGAGAGTGAAGCCGAGGAGAGCCGAGCGCTAGCCGCACGGAGAGGTGGGGGAGGATCTCACTTATTTGGGGCAGGTTTCTAAACCACTCACCTGATAAGAATAGTTCCCTCAACAGCCTCTGCTTCCTGTTGGATAAAGGTTTGGGTTTCGGGCTGGCCTCGTCACGTAACTGCTGGGCTCGGCGGGGCTGAGGCGGCAATCCTTTGTTGGGTGTTTTTAACAGACTGATTATAGGTGGTGGACTCCTGGTCATGCGCTGTAATAATCTGCTGAGCAAATCGGGATTACGCTTCCGCTTGCGTGATCAGCGTTGCGGCGGTGCCTGCTCGTTGCTAACTGGGTGTGTATCACTTACGCGGGCGAAGAGTTCACGTTCACAAAAAGAAATGAAAGAGAGCTGAGCCCCCTGTATTTTGGTGGGCGATGGAATAAGTTTAGGTGGTTTTACTGGCGTGCGTGTTTGGCGGCGTCGCTCCTGAGATGCTTTCTCTCTCAATCTTTGAGTCTCAGGAGGAATGGATTTGCTTGGGTGCTGCGTGCACTGATACATTGAATGAAAGGCGGGATTCCAAATAAGCAGTTGTATTCACGTAATTCACAATGTACAGCACTTGTTCACACTTTTCTCGGACGCTGAAGCTACACAGGCCCCTTAACACATAATACACACAGGTCTCTATACTTGGGTTTAACACAGCTCTCTAAATACTTGATATACATAGGTCTCTACACTTGAATGTACCACATGTAACTAGCGTTTACGTTTGAGATTACTAGTCCACTCTTGGATGCTGCGCGATACTGTAACGGCTAGGGATCTCGGCCTCGTGGACAGGTGGAACTTTCCATAGATAACTAGCGCAACTTCTGCCAAGTGCCTCGTGGCTGAAGTGGACGTAGGGTGTGTTCTCTTTTACGTGCGCGACGCGGATGCTGGGTGACAGAGTCTCCTCATTCCAGGCACTCAGCAGGTGAGGTGGGTAATGGTATGGTGAAGGAAGGCGGAGGTCTCCCTTTGTAAGAAGTCACTCCAAGGTAGTGAGGGTCTCCCTTTGCAAGAAGTCGCCTCGGGCGTTTTGGCAGGACTCCATTTGCAAGAAGTCGACTACCAGGGTTGGGTGAGGGACTCCATTTGCGAGAAGTCACCTTGGAGAAGGGGTTCGGCCGGAGCCGGGGGTGCTGTGAAAAGGGAGCTCAGAGAAGTTGCCAACTAACTCTGAAGAACTGGGCGAGAGGCACCCCTTATATAGACGAAGTTAAGGGGTCTGGGAGGGAATAAGTCTCGTTAGGTGGGTGGTAAGATGGCGGCGCGGATGTGGCCGTCGGCTCTAAAGAAGGCATGCAACCTCAACACCCACATACAATAGACCCTCAATTTTACGAATACTGACATTCGTAAAATCGCAACCTTCGTAAAATCGCAACCTTCGTAAAATCGCAACCTTCGTAAAATTGATTGAGGCCAATTTTGCCCCCCACTCCTTTACCAATTTTGAAAATAGAGTTTTTCCCACAAAGTATATCCAATGGGGTCCCGATTTTCATAGTGTTTTTGCGGGTAAGTAAGACAAGTTACCATTAAAATATAAATTTATATCACAAGACCGACGTCTTCCGATTAAAAGGGTACCCTGAATGGTAAATATGACCGACCCATATCCTGGAGAAAAAAAAAAACACCGAGCAGAGAGTGTGTTCTCGCGAATACATTGTCTGACATTTGTATCGTCTCACACGAAAAATGGCAAATAATAACTTAAGTTTAAATGTATATTGTCACGACGCTAATTTTCGGGCTTTTGTTATTTTGGTTTTTTTCTTCTCATCCATACTCGAAATAGGTAGTAAAGTTATTTTGGTTTGTAATTTTAAAGAGTATTCAGTTTTTGGGAAGTCTTTGCTTTACAGTTAGAATTGTGGAAATCTAGAGTGTTCTCACACAGTCTCTCAGGTAGAGTTTTTTTAGTCACTGCAGTGCTAGTGAATTCCATTGCGGACAGTGTCCTGGTAGTGTGTGTAGGCCGATGGCCTTGTGTTAGGTTGTAGGTAGATGGGGGGTGTGGTGATGGATGTTTCGGTGTCGCCGGGCGGTCGTGTGCTGTGGGTCCTTCTGTTACCTTCGGCGTGCGGCGGCCTTCCGGGGGCACTGGACGCCTCTGTCAACACTCCCCCGCTCCCCTGTCCCACATTACCAGCTGTTGGTAGGGCCGACGCACGGGCTAGAAGTGCACCACAGCACATTTCTGTTGTTCCGCTCTCGGACAGTTAAATGCTTGTTTTATCTACTAGTGATGTTTATTTTCTTTCCACCTCGTAGTCTTGCGTAGCTTAATAATTCAGATATACTTTCATCCCCCATTTTACATTCAACACTTTAGCTACAAATACGATATAACATAACTATCATCAACACGACACTCTACCTATGTTTAACTATTTAACACTATCTATCCTTTTTTACTTTATTTATTTTACTACGTCCAGCCTCCCGACAGATTTATGGTGGGAGTCGCCGGGCATGACTTTCGTCGGTGACTTCCACCGTGACAATATCAATAGACAGACGTCTTCCGATTAAAATCACACCCACGAACGATCGATACAACCAATCCATGTGACAAAAAAAACACCAAGCACGGATGCCTGCTCGCGATCGTGTGGTCTTGATGTTCGTAGCATTGCGTGGAAAAATAAACCTAAAAAGGTTTACAAGATTTTTGTCATAACAAACTAAAATTAGTGTCGCACGCAACATTTTTTTGGAGGACGCAAGGCTGGTGTACTATCCTTTGCAAAACGAAAATAATGAATTTAAAAAATCAAATAAAGTTTGAAGACAAGCCTTGTGCTGCCCTATATTTGGTACTTGTGCCCTTTTAATGATGGCACTTCACAGCACGAGTCCAGTTAATGCAAAAATGGCGCAGTCAATGAGTCCAAACTTAGTCACTTATGCCGTTCTTACTCATTGCCCAGTTGTGTTTATTTTCAAACGCTTGCCTGGCTGACATGCAGTGCTGATAACATGTCCCCCCCTTCCCTTGTCTTGCTTTCACTTAGCTTGCAGTGACTCCACACACACATACACACACACTCTCTCCCCCACCCCCCTCTACGGCGTAATACTCTCAAGCAGACGAAGGTTAACGTACACCTGCATCGCGGAGAAATTCTACGAAGCCGATGATTTTACAGCAGTGTCGGCACCAGAAATACTACAGCGTGGAGGAGATTACAACACAAGAAGTTACTCACTTCACTAGGAAAATTTAATAACTACTAAAAACTACCAAAACTCGAAAAATAACATACAGAAATGTGATTGTCATTTTTAGTGGTTGGGTGTGGGGAGAGGTGGGCATATGAAAAATCCTGAGGTGCACACAGTAATAGAGATTATCTTTACCAGCCTTAGTACAAGCGCGTGAAAGTGAGCTGATAATGGCTAGGGGAAGGGGAGGGCTTCAGGTTGGATGTCTGCAAGATATTTTTCCGCCAAGGGAGTGAGGGTATTGACTAACATTCCCAGGGAAACACGTTGCACGTTGTTTCCCACACTTATGTTTGGGATGGTATGTGGGGGAGGGGGGGTGACCTGTAAGCCAGGAGGCAAGCATGTAACTCTAGCTGTCACGGTCTTGTTATCTACGAAGAGTAAGATTTCGCTAAAGAAATTAGGGGTAGACAAACCGTGCAGCGTACATAGTAGTGCCCACCGGTCGAACGTTGCGCTGTTACACATTTTAAAAGCTTTAATTTTTTTTTTTTTGTGATTTTTTGACGGTTCCTGAGAGTATGTTCGTAAAATCGCTACCTTCATAAAATCGGGGGTCTAGTGTATATTTGAAAACAACACGCTCCACTCTCAGGAAATTAACGGAACTTCACTGTCAGGTCCCACTTGAAAATTATGATGCCATAAAAAGAAAAATAATATACAAGAATTAATATACACAATTTCACTAGGCTTATTTTATATTTCACTACTTATATTATTTACATTTTTTTAAGTTCGCATGAAAAAGTGTCCATCAACAAGGTTCATTTGCTTGTTTACATACAAGACAAAATACTTATACATCACAAAAACACGTGGTTTCCACTCTGGATTAATTTACATAAGCAAGATAACATAATTAAACTAATATTTATAGGTACTAGGCATCGGGAAAAATCACATATACAATACAGTGACTGTGTGGACCTGAGGGCATCGTGTCTGCTTAGTCTTAACCTCAAAAGGGACAAGCTCGGAGGGGGAGCGCAAAAATGTGAACGGTAACGACGGGGCGTCAACTCCCCCCGACGAAAAAGCGAGACTCCGAATTTGGACCTTTAAAAAAAAAACTACCTTAATCTAGAGAGAGAAAGAAAGATACATAGCACCAGGCCTATGTCCAGGTACTAACACTTTATAGGCCTGACTACCTTTACATGAGTGAAGAAACATTAAGTCGGGGCTTAAGAGTCTTTGGTTGCGTAAGGGGCCGTGGTGGTCTGCTGAGGAGGACTCACCCTTACAGTTGGCCATCTATAGTGCTGAAGACGACTGGGTCGCCATGGTGCTTCTCGGTAGCGTCCATGTTGCTGATGAGGGTCCCCACGGCAAACGTGCCACAGAGGTAGGCGTGGGTGTGGGCGAAGGCCCATGGTGTCTGTGGTGGAGGCATCTGCTGAGGTAGGTTGCACGAGAGGCACTGGATGCTGAGGGCCCTCCGTGGGTGGGCGGCTGCATCGCTGGTCCATGGTCGTGCAACCTGGCGAGGTTTGGTGCATAGCACCGATGTGGGCGAAATTACCTGGAAGGCCAGGTCTGTCGTGACGTGGCTGGACCGGGGTGCTGGAGGCAGGGCGTTTTAGGGCCCCTTCCTCTTGGATGCGGGGGCGGCTTCCCACCTGAGGTGGGCGAGTTGCTGGTGCTTGCTTCTGGAGTGGAGGATTAGTGCCATCCAAGTTGTCGTCTTGCTCTTGGCATCGGGGCACAGGTATAACTGGTTGTAGATCCAGGATGTTCCTCCTCTGGTGTGGTCCGTCGACCGGTTTGCTGCAAGGAGCGAAAGTGAGGTCGGTCAATAGATCCTCTGGCGCGGGTATCCCTTCGGTAGTCTGCTTGACTTGGGTTCGGCCAGGTATGGAAGGTCTGATTACTGATTTCATTGCAGAGCGGTGGAACTTTTTTTTTATTCCTAGTGCGTCCTCGACCCAATAAACATGTCCCTGTCGTTGGAGGATAGAGCACGGTCCTTCCCATTTCGGGGCCAGGCCCACGTGGAAATGTCTGGCTCAATTGGAAAGAGGGCGGGCCCTCAGGTATACTTCTCGCCCGTCGGAAAGTATCGCATGTGAGCTGGCATCCGGGGCTGGGTAATTTCGAGAGATGTACTCTTTTCGTGGTTTTGCACTTGCTGCACGCAGCGTTGAGCCGCTCGTCGCCCTCCACTTCCACTCTCCAGGTCGCCGGAGCTTCTGTCCGAGCAAGAGTTCACTTGGTGAGGTGCGGAGTGCATCATTGGTGCGGCGACGTAGTTGGTAGAGGATTTGTGAAAGCGACTTATCCCAGTGGCGATGGTCCTTCTATGTGTGGAGGCAGATGCCTTTCTTAAGTTCTCGGTTTCTCCATTCAGTGGAATTCGCCTGTGGATGATAGACAAGGGAGGCGTGCACCTCTGCTTCCCATCCGGCGCAAGCCTTCATCCAGAGCTGGCTGACGAATTGAGGGCCATAGTCAGAACGTATGCTGCAGGGGTATCCCCAACGAGGGAAGTCTTCTTCCTGTAGCTTGGCGATGATTACGGGTGTATCTGCATTCCCCAGGGGAAAGGCTTCCGTCCAACGGAAAAATAAGTCAACGACGACAAGCAGAAATTGTCGACCTGACTTGCTGCGAGGGTATTGACCCATAAGGTCTAGCGCAATCTGTTCCCAAGGGGTTGACGGTCGTCTGGGAGTGCCTGCAGGTTTGGTCGTAGCACTAGATTTCAATGTGACGCAAAGGGTACACTGGATGACGTATGTAGGTATGTCTCGTGTGGAGCCTCTCCAGACGTACCTCTGGTGGATTTGCCTCATAGTTTCTTGTGTCCCTGGGTGGCCTGCGAGGGCGTGATCGTGAAAGTAGCTGCACAGAGAGGCATGAAGTGAGTGGGGGACCAAGAATTTCCACTCATTTTCAGGGCTGGGCCTCATCCAGATGTAGCCACTGTCCTCTCGGTATCATTCAGGCTGGTTGGCCAGTAAATGCCGCACTTCAGGGTCGCTCTGCTGTTCCCTCATGAAACTCTCGAGGTTATTGCTGAATTAAGCTGCCTGAAGTTTATGCACCATAGGCGGTGTTCTTGTGAAGGCTGGTTCTGGTGGTAGGGTGTCCTCCCAGCAGTAGAGGTCATTGGTATCATTCAGTACTGGTGGTACCATGGGCAGGGTGACTCGGTTGAGTGGTGAGTAGTCTACACAGAATCTTGTATCGCCGTCCTTTTTCTGAACCAGCATTATACGTGAGTTATACGGAGAGTCTGCAGGTTCAATGATCTGTTGTTGCAACACGTTCGCGACTTGCTTTTGCATGATTGCTTGCTTCTGTGCGGATGGAACATTCAGTCGATTGTAAATAGGTTGGTAGTGCTGCAATTGGATATTGTGTATCTCAATGTTGGTTTGCCTCAGGGGTCCGCCCGACTGGAACGCCGAGATGTGCTAGTTAAGGAGCTGGGTAAGATGCTGCAGCTCTTCCCCTTGTAATTATGACTGCACGTCCTCTGGGTGGATCACTTGCGTGGGTGATTCAGTGGGTGGCTCTCCCCAGTGCATTGCTTGTCGCGCTTCTCGTCCTACGTATAAGGTTCTTTGTCCACAATCGAGAATACATTGCTGATCTTGGAACCACTGTTGTTCCAGGATCATATCCTCATCCAACTCGTTGGACACAAGGAAGGGCATATCACGGGTGCATACAGCAGTGTGGTCAGGGGCAACGTCACCTCTCCCTTCAGTGGCAAGAAGTTTTGTTGCTTGACTAATTGCACCCGCTGTTGGGTTACTCAGGTTGCCTCTTGGATCTCCGAAGGTAAAATTTAGTCCTTCACGAAGTTCATGGTGGCGGCTGTATCGAGGACAGCAAGGATTTCTCTGCTATGTACCTGGATCCAAATTCGTGGGAGAGTGGCGACCTCTTTGGCTGGTGGCATTTTTATGCCGTAGACCCGCTGGAGTTCGGCAGGTTGTTGGGTCTGGTCGGGCCCCCGGCTCCAGCGTTTCCCGAATCAGGGTTATGGTCTGTGTTCCTCTGTAGCCGGTGCCGCGCTTGTCTCTTTCTGTACACTGCACAGCCTCGGTGCAAGTGATGGGCTGGGCAGTACCAGCATTTGGGCAGAAGAGGTGGCGCTCATTCCTTTTCGGGTAGTGCCTTTGTCTGTTTCGGCGACATTGTATTTGGGTGATTCGGTTTGGTTGCTGATTGATCCAGTTATAGGGCTTTAGTTCGCTCGATATGCTCTTCCTATGTTCCTGACTTGGGATTTCGGAGGAAGGACCTGAAGTTAGGTCTGAGCATCTCCAAGATTGTGGCTATACATGTGCTCTCATCTTCCCCGGGATGGACTTGCTCGTAGACCTGGGCCTTTCGGCGTATGAAAGCTTCCGAATCGTCATCAGGTTTCTGACTAGCGCTGTACAGTTCTCTGGTCAACTGGGTTCTTACTTCTAACCCAGAGAAGCGATTAATCTGACGATCTCAGAACTGCTGCCAGTTGGATACGTACTCGCTATACTTCGTCCAACAAGGAAGGGCGGCTCCTTGCCTTTGCTGTTGCGCTTGGAGGACTCAATGTTAAATTGTATGTGGTTCAGAGCGAATTCTTCTTCACACTCGTGCAAGAACGTGGTCGGGTTCTCTAGAGTTTTGCCTTGGAATACAGGAAGCAATAGCCGGTCGGGGTTCCCTCTCTCTGGTGTCCTTGTATGTTGGGTTTCGGTTCGTTCTAGCCGGCGTCGGGCGGTGACAATCTTACATGCGCCGCAGCGGAAGACTAGCCCTTGGAACTCTCTGGAAGTGTCTAGCCATCCCAGGCAGGCATAGTGGTAAGTCTGGGGACAGGTGTGGCATTGGACCTGGTAAGTGCCTTCTCCAGCGTAGAGCGAATGGGTGCATCTTTTCTGGCGCATGTAGCAGTCTGTGCATCGGTACTCAAGCCCTTCTGTATTTCTGGGAGTGTCTTCCCATCCTATGCAGGTGTGATGGAATTCCCTTCCGCAATGAGCGTAGGCGATCTCGTGGTTCCCATTTTGGGCGAAGGCTTAGGCGGAGCACTGAGGGTTAACTCCTTATGCATTTGATTCGTGGTCTGACACAGTGATCTCTGGTTGATTTTGGGCATCACGAAGTTTCTGAGAAAACTCCGTATTTTGGTGAGCGATGGAATAAGTTAGGAGGTTGAATTGGCACGCATGTTTGGCGGCATCGCTCCTGAGCTGCTTTCTCCCTCAATCGTTGAGTCTCAGGAGGAATGGATTTGCTTTGGTGCTGCGTGCAACAATACATTGGATGAAAGGCGGGATTCCAAATAAGCAGTTGTATTCACGTACTTCACAACGTACAGCAATTGTGCACATTTTTCTCGGATGCTGAAGCTACACAGGTCCCTTCACTTAACATACACAGGTCTGTATACTTGGGTTCAACACAGGTCTCTTAATACTTGATATACATAGGTCTCTACACTTTAATGTACCACATGTAACTAGCGTTTACCTACGTTTAAGATTACTGATCCACACTCGGATGCTGCGCGATACTGTAACGGCTCGGGATCTCGGCCTTGTGGACCGGCAGAACTTTCCACAGATAACTAGCGCGACTTCCGCTATGTGCCTATTGGGCTGAAGACACAGTAACAAGGACGTAGGGTGTGTTCTCTTTCACGCGTGCGGCGCGGATGCTGGTTGACAGTCTCTCCTCCTTCCAGGCTCTCAACAGGTGAGGTGGGTAAGGTATGGTGATGGAAGGCAGAGGTCTCCCTTTGCAAGAAAGTCGTTTCAGGCGTTTCGGCAGGACTCCATTTGCAATAAGTCGACTACCAGGGTTGGGTGAGAGACTCCATTTGCAAGAAGTCACCCCGGAGAAGGGGTTTGGCCGGAGCTGGGGGTGCTGAGAGAGACGGGCGCTCAGAGAAGCTGCCAACGAACTCTGAAGAACTCGACGTTAGGGGGTTTGGGAGGGAATAAGTCCCGTTAGGTGGGTGGTAAGATTGTGGCGTGGGCATAGCCGTCAGCTCTAAAGCAGGCATGCCACCTCAACACCCACATACTTCTCAAAACAACACTCTCCACTCTCGAGAAATTAACGTAACTTTACCATCAGGTCCTACTTGAAAATTATGACATCATTAAAAAAAATTATATACAAGATTAATACACACAATTTCACTAGGCTTATTTTACATTTCACTATTTATATTATTAACGTTTTTTTTTAAGTTTGCACGAAAAACGTATCCATCAACAAGGTTCATTTGTTTGTTTACATTCAGTGCAAAATACTTACACATCACAAAAACACGTGGTTTCCACTCTGGATTAATTTACACAAGCAAGGTAACATAATTAAACTAATATTTATAGGTACTAGGCATCGGGAAAAGTTACATATACAATACAGTGACTGTGTGGACCTGAGGGCATCGTGCCTTCTTAGGCCTAACCTAAAAACGGAAAGCTCGGTGGGGGAGCGCAAAAATGTGAATGGTAATGGCGGGGCATCAAAATAACTTGTACTTTTATTTTAGTATGTGAATTAACGTACTTCCTGAATTAACCACTCACTTAAACTTAGTTTCTAATTCTGTGCCTCAATGGCAAGGCTGATAAGTACTAAAGCACCAATAACTTATGATCTATAACTGCTTGTTGCTGAAGTGTATACAGTATATATTAACCCAAGTGCTTACAATGTTTATGACACTGTTCTTTTTGTTCCTACCACATATCATGTATATCAGCTGTTATCACTTGCTAATGACATAAATTTATATATATGCAGCTCCCAACC
This sequence comes from Medauroidea extradentata, assembly GCA_003012365.1. NCBI lineage: Eukaryota > Metazoa > Arthropoda > Insecta > Phasmatodea > Phasmatidae > Medauroidea > Medauroidea extradentata. The sequence continues at coordinate 22,911 of PNEQ01045006.1, forward strand.
AGTTCGTATCTTAAACTACCTACCGTATTTACAGTAAACCCCCTATCTAACGACATCGGATCTAACGACATCTGCGATCTTACATCATAATTTCCAACAACCGTGGAAAAATTAATATTTTAAAAATTTATCAAAGTAAGCAGAGTGAAATAGATCGCAGTAAAACGTTAATTAAAAATAATTATGTGTACATTAAACAATAACATAATGCAGTTATCATAAATTAGTAATATGCAGCTGTGAAACAAAAAAAAAAACTTTAAAAATGCAAGAAACTTCGGCTGGAATATAGTTGAAGCGTGCGCCGGGTGCACAGGCCGCCCACGCAACACTGACATATGTGAGACGTGATGAATAACGCTGCCTTATCTCCTATCTCCCTCACTTCTCCACACTCCCTCTTGCTTGAACCTTCCTCTCACACTTCTCTTGAGTGTCCTTATCTCAGCTATGCAGTTTGATACGTGACGTGGCATAGCAATGGTAATTTACAACCTTTTTTGAGGAACCATGAAAAATTTGGGTCAAAAAATTGGAAATTGAAGGAAAATCATCCGTGTTGCAATTTCCTTTGTGAGTGCCTTGCTGTAAGAAACATGCCGCTAAACATAGATACAATCCCTCCTGACTGTCCACGCCAGCCAATAAACATTCACCCCCCCCCCCTTTTTGACCCAAGAACAAGCCAGATTGTGCTTACGTTCGCACGCATGAACTGCTGACTGTCTGATAGTCATGAGCAACTAGCATCCTGTCTCGCTACAAAGCAGAGCCACACGTTTGTTTTTTCTCTCCCACTCGGCAACTCTCTCTCCATGTTTCCGTGTCTTGTGATAGCTCAGGGGATGGGGGTCGAAGACACGAGACGGTTTATTTTCCGCCCTCATTATAGCACGGAAAAAAAAAACAGTAGTCCGTACAAGAAAAAAATACCAGCGGTATATCATCTTTTTTTCTCTATCTACAGAATTGAGCTCAGCTTGACCTTGACAACTTCAGCTGTATTATTGATCATTCGTCATGTGGCAATGAAAGCGCTGCGGCGTAAAAATGGCTAATGACGCAAACACAACAGTACCGTCGCCGTGTGCGGTATGTGGGCTGATAAGGTTTTTGTTTTATGCTCGCTCTACAGTGGAGCAATACGAGCGACTGCAGCCAGTGAGCCGAGAGCCATTTCATCTCTATTCGCAGTACAGAGCATTACACTGGTGCGTTGTGCATAGTTTTGTGATTTTTCCAATAGGCCTACAACTTTTAGCGACGAGTAATTCAGTCGTTATTTTATACGTGACAGCACCTTGAAAAGTCCGTTTTTTGCCCTTTTGAGTGGCTCTAAATTAGTGTTCATAATAGGCATTCGAGTTAAAAAAAAAATAGACTTTTTTTAAAATGTTTGTTCTTTAATACACACTTTTATTAGTATCACATAAATACTTATAATGGCGTCAGGCTGTAACAGTTCTTGCGCAATAAAAAATGGCTGTACTGAAAGGTTTAAAAATTGTTGCCGTATACATTCATGTAAATAATATGAGTTGTTCTGTTATGGTCTGAATGTGCTTCTTGCAAGACAAGCAGGATAAATCACGTGCACACGAGCTGCCCAGAGGCAAGCCAAGGCCGCCCAGCCACTCCCCTCCCCCATTATATACAACCAGGCTGAGCACGCTGCTCTGCCACGCATGTCACGGTGGGGGATTGTGGAGTACCATTTTATTTGGAAGACACCTTTTCATCGTACTAAAATATAATTACAATGAAACCTATTTTTAAGTCGGTAATAGTTCTACATAAATTTTAGAAAAAAAAAATTTTTATTTGGTGGTGAGGGGGGGTCAAATTTAGTTACCTGGGCACTAACGACATCTGCGATCTAACGACACAATTTCCTGGCACCGTGTAATGTCGTTAGATTGAGGGTTTACTATACTCGCATAATGGCCGCCATCGCATAATGGCCGCACCATTATTTTGAAAGGCCTAAAGCAGTATTTTAAAAACCCCGAATAATGGCAGCACCCCATATTTTAAAATAGGTGACACAATACAGTAAAACTCTATTAAGACGTTTACCAAGGGACCAGGTTTTGCTATCGCTTTCGGCGAGAAAACGTCATAGCCAGAATGGCAAAAATGTGACGGTTGCAAACGTCCGTCGGCCAGAAGCACGGCGCGCCGGCACGCACAACTAGATCCTCCGTATTTCGGGCCTATAAGACATGGCGGCAGAACCGAGCATCTACGTACCAGTCTGCATGGCGTGCACATCTAGGTCCTCTGTGTTTAGTGCCTACAAGATATGGCGGCTGAACCAAGCATCTAAGTACCAGATGCGGGCCTGAATCCTCCAGAACGCCTACACGACCTATCTCCAGACACGAAGACTCACGCTCGCTGGTTGATGATGTGCTGTTGATAATGTTACGGGTCTGGATAGTTGTGACGTTTTAAGCGTGAATCAGATTTGTTTATGAACTACTTACATGGGAAATAATAGCGTACATGTAATGGACCATAAAATGTAAACGTCTTACGTGGGATAATTTTAAAAGACTTTCATTGAATGGTGCACGTGAATGGATTAACAAGATTTTATAAGTCTCTTAACTTCTCCATGTTTACTATGCACCCCTAAAACATTTTTCATTATTTTTTTAGAAATGGTCACGCTATGGACGAGTAAATATATAAAAAAGTGTACATATGTTTAATTCTACACAAAAAAAATTTAGAAGGTAATTTTTTTGAAAGCCCCTCATAATGGCCGCATCACATTTTTGGGCCTAAATTTTGGTTAAAAATGTACGGCGATTACGCAAGTAAATACGGTATGCTAAATGTGTTTAACATAAATGTACGTACAGCACTTGTTTTACACAAATTTAAGTATTTTAATTTTATTGCAAGATCTCATTTTTTATGAAAAGAAATATATGTGTACATACTATAAAACTTGTGATGTCGAAAATTTAATAAAAATTTTAATTGTAAGTTCTTATCACACAGTTTTATTAATTTAACTAAGAATTTAATTTTTTTAAACTTTTTAGGTTGATTAACTGAACACTACTTTATTATTATTGTTATTAGAGTTATGGTAAAACTATTTTCTGGCAGTTTTCTCTCAGTTTACCATACAGAGATTTAATTTTCAACAGTCTACTAGTCCAGACAAAAAACAAACCTCTTTCGCAGCTTCATGATGTGACACATTACTGCCAGTGTTAGCTGACACACTTGACATACAGTACGTGTCTTTTTTTCAGTTTCTCATGTCATCGGTCTCTCCCCTCCTCCTGACCCAACTTATTTTGACTGGCGTACTAAGAGGCAGTGTCTGCTGTGTTACGATAAATCTTGCCATAAAAAAAGTAACGCTTATACTTTTTTCAGTCATGTCAGTCTGGGTTTTGATTTCTATTTGTGTGCTAAATACCCACTATTGCAGTACCTCCTCATGCTGTCTGTGACTGGAGAACTACCAGCTATACGTTCCCACATCTTCGTGATTACTTTGTGTCATGTCTCTACCAGCATGTACTATATTGACGAGTGACGTATTACTGATGTTTACATGCAGTTGTTAACCACAGTAGAAATCCAAATAATAAATTCCCGATATCGTCTGCAAATTTCCACTGTTTCCTGTAATCTGCTTTGCTGGTCACCTTACATGTATAAAGTTAATAGCATAGCTAAAGCAATATCAAAAAGAAACATTACAAGCAATGTATTTGTGTGACATACTTCAGTAGAAGGAAGGTGAACCACTCCAGTACTTCTGCGTTTTTCTCGCAGTTTCCTACGATCCCGCTGCTGCTGCTTACCCTTGTTCAGATGGTTTGACCTGAAAAGTGTACATATATAAATTAAAAATGAATTATCAGAAACAAACCTGTTCTTAAAAAAATATAAGAGTACAAAAACTTTTAATAGAAATACTATCAACCATAGAATAAATATCAGCTAGTGTGATAACAAGAAGCCTGTGACAAAATGTCACGTTATAGTATGCAAAATAATAGGTCTTCAAATAATCTCTTCAGCATTTTACATTTTTTTTGTTTAACAGTTTATTTATGATGTACGAAATAAAAATCAAAATTAAGACCTTAAAGTTACATTTTAAAACGAAAATGCTTGTTGTGCACATGAGAATACTTCCACGCATTTACGACAACAAAAGAGCAATGAAAATGAGTTGCTTACATTAAACACAACTTGCTTTCATGAAAGTTATTAAGCTTGTATGCTTCACAATCAGACTTAAATAATGCTTGCACACCGATAAGTAAACTATTAAACATTAACAAACGTTGCTTTGTTCCCTTAAAGGTTGGTAGTGAATTATTGACTGTAGTTCTATTTTTGTATACAACATTACTGAAATAAAATAAAATGAAATCATCCATATTAATTACGCATTAAAAACTTTTATTTATGAACTTATTTCGGTTCCTACTGACTGCATGATTTTACTCACTAAGCACCAACACAAAGTAATGCATGAACAGATCATTGTAAATTTACTGTTGTCTGCACAATGCTTCAGCCAGTACTGCATGCTGCAGAAATTGTAGTTCAAAATTAATATGTAGATGGCACGTGAACAATTTGTGCTAGAGATTGGTCCCAGAGATATTTTTTATTTTCCTATTGCGATAAACGCGGTTTCTCATAATACACTCAAAAGTATAAGAAATTACTGTCTATGAATACCAATGCCAAGTGATATGATTGATATTCTATGAATTCTTATGTTTTACAATTGCTAGACTTTGCATTTCTAATCACATTTAGCAAACACATAGGCCTACCAATTATTCTCTGTTTCACGTATTAAGATAAGACAATATTTATTACTGCTATAAGTGTGTGTACATGGAATGCATGAATAATGTTTCTCTTTGTGTCAAGTGTTCTCAACTAGCAGTTTTGTGATTAAAATTCTAATATAAAATGTACACATTCACATTGTAGAGTGACCTGGCCTCACCAGCCATGTTTTCCTTTTTTTTCTTTTCAATTTTGATGTTGTTTGCTCGACCCCAGTGTTAGTCTCACACCGACCACAATGCCGGCCCACGCATAAGAGCCCCCAACTCACTTTGGTTTAATTTGACATTGTGTGCAGTGTGAAGTGAAGCCCCACATTTCATAAGTTGCCAGGTCAAAGTGGTGAGCCTGTCCGGCTTTCTGAGTGCAAGTGCATCATTTGTTCGCCGAGATTTCATCATTTTAATTAAATAGTTTTCTTATTCGTGATTTAGCTATAATTTCCAACATCTACATCTGTGGATGAACTTTAGTCCTGCGAGGCTATGGAATGCCAATCCTGAAGCAAGAAGCTATCAATTTTAAAAAAAATTCATTCGTAACTAATCAATAATTATTTTGGTGGGCTACATAGGGCTAGTGTTAGCTTAATTTTCATAATTAATACATAATTTATTAATATTAATCAGTCAATCTTGTCAAAGAGAGTTCAGACTAATCTCATTTTGTTCAGCTATGTATTTCATGAATTTTATCTAAGTAACTTGTTGATGTAATTTAAAGGACATAGGACGTATTTCACATTTTCAGTTTTGTGTAAGTTTGATCTTTGTGGATGGCCTCAAGCATGTGACAGGTTGATGCCTGAGGAGCATGTGAGGTTGGACAAAGGGCCTTGAATTCTGGGAATTGCCTGTTGCAAAGTTTCCGGCGATGGCCGCATTGTATCACTTCGCCAGTGGCACCTTTAATTTATTGTTTAATTTTAGGTCAACATGTTCTTTTTAACGTAATCTAGAAATGTATGTGTTAAGTATACATTGTCATGTGTCGTACATTTTGAATTGAGAGTTCTGTGCAGCCCGTGTAGAGCATAGTAATGACTGCGCTTGCAAGATAAAGGGTTCACCCGCGTGGCTGGGCAGACTACGTGATGGTGAGGGCCATGTGCTTAAGTTGAATTAGCTTTGCTTTTTATTTCATCTCTATATATTCACTGTTTGATAGCAGTTACTGTATTTTATTTGAGTGGCGTGGTAACTTTGGTACTAGTTTGCCGAGGCGTTTGGGCATGATGTGCGCAGGCCTGAAGGAACTCTTTTGTTTGTAACTCTTGCAAATGGCCTGAATTGCAATAATTTATCTTAGTAGCCCACTGGTAGAGCATGTTCCTTTGTTTGTAATGCCATGTAATTTTGCACCTTAGTAAATGTGCAATTCATATGAAATCTGACTTAATTTAATTTCCGTGCTCTTGCACGCCTACGTAACCCACGATATACCCTGAGAGTTTTCTCTCTGCCGCACGTGATGCCATGGTAGTTTGAAGAGACAGCACGAAAACAATTTTTCTTTGGTAGTTTGGGGCTTAAGTACCACCACAACGTGATTTGTAACAATAGTGAGTGTCTTATAATTTAGTCTATTTACAGAAGCCTGTATTATATAGACACTAACATGCAGGTACTTATAAAAACTACTGTATTAACTACAGAAATGATTCAAGACCTGTGTATGTAACGAGTCAATATAGAGGATAAAATTTCTAGAGGAGTGTAATACAATTGTAAACATTGCACGCCTACAAGCCTATGTAAGTAAAAGATCATGGCAATGGTTACGTTAACATGCAGTTCTCTGATTTGTGCATTAACTATGGCCATTTAAGCTATCAACTTAAAAAAAATTTCATTAAAACTTACATTTTACAGTGTTTGATTTTTTAAGAAACTCAATTTTACAAAGTCCTTTTTTAAGAGCCTCACCACTCATGGACTTTTTTTAATGCAATATTGTGAAAGGTGATTGCGCGCCACCTAATATTATTTGACATGTTAACCCCTATGTCAGAGCTCTTATGTAGGCAGCGATCTTAAACTGATGAGCAAAACTAACCTACCACCACAATACATACAACTACAATCGCGTCGTAAGCCTACTGGCTAGTAATATTAACCACGTGTAATATGGATGATGTAGCAGCATGATCACTGGCAACAAATGTAAGATTATTAATGGCCAAGAAGGTCACAGGCAAGGAAGTCCCCTCTCTTGGACGAGCAAGAGGTAGTGAGCATCAGAAAGTGAATTACCATTGGTTCACACACAACTTCTTTATCTAACATAGACTATGCCTGAAAACTCACGTTAAACAATGAGTTACCTTTTTATTTTTTTTTATGGATTTTATCTTATATATCTTACAATACAATTAGTTAAGATTTTTTTAGAGTGCAACAACTATCAGCAATAAGTAATATTAAATTGGACAGTTATAGAAGTGTTAGAAAAATTCATGCATACAATGTGAATGTTATGAATACATCATTAGTGGCAAACAAGCCAACAAACAAGCTCTGAAGTCTCGTATATTTACCAACTCCAACTTGAAAGACAGGAGAAAGTTTGTTTGAAAGATTGGTGGAAAGGGGAAGGGGCAGAATAAGGTTTGTACAGAACAGGACGTATGTGGTGAAAATAAGTGTGTAAGATATTGGGAAGGAAGCAGCAACCAATCTAACTGCTGTGTAGCAGAGGAGAAGTCCGGCTTCTTGAAAATACATCCTGGTTCAGCGTGAAATGAGAGGGAAATGAATAGTGCAACAACATAAGCTATTGCAGGGATGAGAACCTTTGAGATTGGTAGTAGTGTTGGCAGTTGTAGAAGGTGGGAGTTTGGGACGTACTAGTTTGTTGCAGAGGTTGGGTGGTCGCCTGAAAACCAACCTGGGTGGTTTGGAAAGAAGGTTTTGGGTTTGTGGTGAGGACAAGATTTTATAGCCTGAGTTGAGAATGGGTCAGAGTTGCGGAGGTTGGATGGTCGTCTGAAAACCAACCTGGGTGGTTTGGAAAGAAGGTTTTGGGTTTGTGGTGAGGACAAGATTTTATAGCCTGAGTTGAGAATGGGTCAGAGTTGCGGAGGTTGGGTGGTCGTCTGAAAACCAACCTGGGTGGTTTGGAAAGAAGGTTTTGGGTTTGTGGTGAGGACAAGATTTTATAGCCTGAGTTGAGAATGGGTCGGAGTTGCGGAGGTTGGGTGGTCGTCTGAAAACCAACCTGGGTGGTTTGGAAAGAGGGTTTTGGGTTTGTGGCGAGGAAGAAAAGATTTTGTAGCCTGAGTTGAAAATGGGTCGGAGTAACTATACTATAAACATGTAAAGTAAAAGACGTATTGAAGTACTGCCTTAAACACAGAAATTCCTACAAAGTTGGCAACCAGGCATCACAGAATGCAGCTAAATTTGCCCACAGTAAGCAAAGTAGAGTGAAAAGATTTAGTCAGCACATAACAGTTGCAGCTTGAGCTGTGGTGAGGATGGAGCAACGAAAGAATGCAAGGACAGAGGACACTAGAGTACCCTGTGAAAACCTGCCGGCCAACGGCAACATATGCCACATTTTTCATATGAAAAAAAAAATGGAGTGAGCACACTGGCAATTGAACCATAATCACCAACCAGGAAGCCAGGTGTTCTTACCATTACAACACAGAGGTCTCACACTCCTAGAAAGATGCTTACATCACTGCATAAAATGATAGTAAGGGTGTCAGTAACTCATGTAGTTCACAAAGTACATGAAACTGCAGGAATTTCTGTGTGTACCCTTGTACAAGTGTGCACACACACACACACATATCTATTAGCCAGGCAAGGCGGGTACACCTTTACTTAGCCATTTTCACGATATAAGATGCACATAAATAAATACAAATTAAATTTATCATAAACAGCAAAGAGGAATCCTCACCTATTCACGTGCTCTGTGAGAGGTTGCCTCACAGTAACACATCTGGTTGTTCTCTTCTCTTTAGCCCTGGTCAGAGGTTTGGGGCTTGCATCGTGCTCAGCAACAGGGAAGCCGCCACCCAAATTCAGACTCTCAGACGTCTTCATTTCACCTCCTCCATCGTCTACTCCACCAGGATCTACAACACGTGACTGAATTTACACCACCAAATACTAAATAAAAAAAAATCAAATTAGTTCAACAACTATCTACAATATTCACAAAAGATGAGATGCTGCAAAAAAATCAACGCAGTAAATCCTTAAATATTGGAAGAGGCCGGGGAAATATGAAAATCTTCAAAGAAATAATTCTTGAATGAAAAACTAACAAAAAATATATGCCATCACATGCCAAGAAGTATAAGATAAAAATGTGATTAGAGCATATTGAAGTTGATAAGAAAGCTAATAATTAACGATTAAAAGCAAATACCTACTTTACAGCTGTTTATGTAAAAAAATTAAATAGAACACTGATACTTTTCTCAATCCTTATTGATAGTACCATAAGTAAAATTTTGTTCAAATGTTTTGCAAAGTTCAATGTGGGGGGGCCAAGTCAAAATCTTAATTTTGCATAGAGTAATAATGTTTTATATGGTAGAAAACTCAAGTTAAAAATTCTGGTTTGATATTCAGGAAACACTGTTATGCCAGGAAAAAACTTTGGAAAATGGATGAAAATATATCTATATCATCTTAAAAGCACACTTCTTTGAGATGATTAATTCTGTTGATATTTTTTCTTGTCTACAGACAATATGCTTTCGTACAGTCTGTAGCAACTGAAATTTAATCTTGGACATCCCTGTAGATTGACAAACTCTTATCAGTAAATTTCGCTGTTTCATTTAAAAATCAGCTTGTACAGTACTGTCTTTGCTGATTTTACCAAGAATTTTTCTTATACAGCACCAAATTAAATCAAAAGTTTTCACTAGGTACACTGTGACGGTACCACCACCATCATAAAGACGCCAGCCTTGGCTTCAGCAATGAGATATAAGGGTTCTGACGTGAGATTCGATACTAGAAAAAGTGTGGCCACATCGACAATGCTCATTGTATTTGCAAGTTGATTTATTTCTTTAAACTTATTTTACACGCAAACAAAGAGTACGTGAATTTTATCAAAGTTTACCAATAAAGATAAGCATGTTCACGTCACTAGCAAAACACTACAATAAGTTTCTCTTCCTTGACGTTTCATCTCGAAGGCTACCCCAGCCTCCACGACGAAAGCAGCACCACAAGTCATTTAAATTTAAAGAGCAACAAACAGCTTACATTTTAACTACTTTTAAAGATAACAAGACGACCATTTGGCACTTTGGTCCCACGTTTTATTGGCAAGCAGAACAATCAACCGACACAACCACCCGGCTTGCTATCTCCGTGCAGAATGACGCTACCCAGCACCCCCTTAATTAAAGAAAAAAAACTTTGCACATACCAATGATTTAAACAAATATCAATTTAAAGTTATTTAACTACATCTGAAGCATGCTAATTGATCTGAGCAGCCTAGAAAACTCTATAGAGGTAGAGCCTACCCTCACTAATTACCACTGCTACACCCAATAGTAACTTTAAATATTCAACATTTTAACAACACTAGCGAAAGTGTACATTACAAAAACAAACTATTTAACATCCTTGGCTGAAAAGAAGGGACTTGCCTGTACAAACAATAAACGATACATTTCAATATTTAAACTATAATATGTAACAATAATGTTAAGGCAGATTTATACAGTCCAATCATTTTACAGTACAAGACCTTCTGAAATAACCAGTCATTTGATGTTGTTCACTGCTTCAATAAGTTACCAATAATATTACTGTTTTTTTTTTAACAAACACTGATACTATATTGTACTTATTTCAAAAACAAGGAACAAAAAAACCCACTCAAATGCTTACCATGTTCAAAAGAACAAAAAATAAAATTTAGAAGCTCAGAGACATTGAGCAAACAACAAAACACACCTCTAAACCATGCACTCCCGTTAACGGAATAAAAGGGAAGGAATAAATGTGACTGGCAGGCCTGACACATTACAACATCAAAAGGCAACAACATATGCATTTGTGTATTACTACATAAAGGCTAATCAAGTGAACATTCAGAATGTCTGCTTTCTTAACACTGTGTGTTGAACTTTCCATTTATAAATCGTAATATTTTCATTGAAATTACTAGTATTATTGTGATTTAACATTATACAAATGTCTTCTGTATTAGTCATCAATTTTTCCATGATTAACTCTGAAAAGGCAAGAATACAGCATATTCATTATCAGGGCTGCCACCCTTCAGGTAGGTAGAAATTAAGGTGTTTCAGACACCCCAGGCATGAAATCAGGGGATTTTTCAGGACCATTGGACTGAAATTAGGGGCTTTCTAAATTCACACACGTGTATCGCGGAATTTCAAGCAACTAAAATGTCATTTTAGAAATTCCACACAAATCTAAATGTAGATAAAATGATACTTACTTTTAAGAATGGTCACCCTTCTCCCCAGTAAGTAAGAATAATGTGTCAATATAAATATTTTTTCAAATAAATGTAAGGTTTTTCGGATAATTATTGCTCACACCACTTCCATTCCGCCAATATATTTCAGTGATACTTTTTTTTTCATTTGTTTTATATTTGTTATGTCATAAACAATACAAATAAATTTTACAATTAAAAACAATCAAGAAATTACTAAAGAGACAATAAGGCAAAAACAGATGACAATTACAAATAAGAAAACATGAAATCAATATCACAGCAATAGTTACCATGAAAAAAGCTCATTAGTTAATACAATATACTAATTAATGCAGTTGTATTTTTTGGGCTAGGGCCTACAGATTGTTGTTGTAAAATGCAAAAGACAATTATTTTTACTGAAAATCATAATTTTTTTATATCCATTTAATTTACTTTTGCAAATTATTGATACAACATAATTAAAAATAGAGCACTATGTTCTTATATTGCAATTTTGCCAACATACCTAATTTCAGTTTAACCTACTATACCACTCCCCCAAATTTGTCCAGTGAAATGAAACAATTCCAATCTGATCCCAATTTAGCACGTAAACAGGTATCGTACTCAATCTGGATTCAATACTGAATTTGTTTTCAAAATGATATGGAAGCGTTGACTCCACCTGGAATTGCACCCGATTTTCTATGGGAACCATACAACTTAACTGGTAAATTACTTTATAGAAGCCTTCATGAGCCCTGAGAAAAAAATCATTAAATGTAGTGTTAGAAATTATCTTCTATTTTTGTAGTTTTTGAACCATTGCACTTATTCAAGTCGTACTGTCAAAATTTCTTAGACAAGGCACTGCGTAGCCTATATGTCTTAATATAGTTTGACATAAATAATAATGGAACACTTTGATTAAATTGTCATGTAAAATCATTGTGAGGAAATCAAAGGACAACTTTAGAAATGTCTACAAATACAATATCAGATGAACACATAACATTATTATGATCTTCAAATTTATTACAAATATATTTTATGTCTTAACATTTCCACATCACCCAAAATATTTTCAAACATAAGTTATTTCAGAAAATCAATAAATCAAGTTTAACATCTCCCACTTTATTAAAGAGTATGTGGTATCATAGACAAGAAATAAAAAAATATTTATTGCAAAAATATATAAAGGATAAAGCACATAAAATGTTACAGAGCAATAGCACTCAAATTAGTGATCATATACACAAATTCAGATAAAAGTTTCAGTGTTCGAGAAGGCCGTCATACTGCGCCACCCTATTTTTTTATTAGTGGATGCGCTGAAGCTACATCAAGGTCAACTCCACTTTGTTAAATTGGAGCCATGTATCTTTTTTTTATGACATTAGTACCAATTTGAAGACAATTTCAGCGACCTACAACATAAGGTCATTTCCAACAAATATGATAGTTCCAGTCGATGTTCAAAATTTATATGGTTAATATAAGTTATCCAGAGTCCAAGCTGTCGTATGCAGGGAAATGTTAAGGTTTGTAATTGAAATACCTTTGCATACAAAATAACTCAAGTTTGAATTACTTGTACCTATGTACCCAGTACTTGTCCCAAGTTTGATGCAACATTTAATGTTTGTAACACATTATTTCTTGTTATTGAGTTCTTATAAGAATTATTATGGACTATTGGACAGTAGTGCATTAGCAAGTTGTAAATCACATGGAGTCACTGAGTGTAAATCTGAATTTGTGTTGTATGATAGAAGTGAGTCACCTCGCAAAACAGCTTTGTTTTTTTTGGAAAAAATTTCAGTAATCTATGGTCTTCAAATATCATTAAATTGAGTAGGCCTTCTCTTAAAAGAGCTAATGTTACCTGGTCATATGCTGTAGTAAATCCTATCAAAATTAGATTTGTATGTTGAAGCACTACGAACACTTTGCCACCTAACGAGTACAGTGTACCATATACTCAGATCTTGCACCTCGTAGATAAGTCTGAATGCCAGGGTTGGTACCAGTGGGTCCTGTCCGCAGGAAATGGGTTGGATTTTTTCAATAAAACTCACGTGAAAAACCCTGCCCTGATTCAAATGAACTGGGTTTTTTTTTTGTTTCTTTGAAAATTAAATTATTTTGTTTGAGTTAATGTTTTATAGTTAAGATATTTGGTAACCAGACACAAAGTTCTTTAGTGTCTGGTAGCTATGCATGCATAGTCATCAGTTACACCAATTTAAGGTTTGCCTTTGTAAATTCTGAGTTTGTCGAAGGGTGGGATATATGTTCAAACTAGCTGGCCGGCTGCAGCTTCGCCCGTGTGAAATTATGTAATGTAAACAGTAACTCTGGATAAAATATATGATGAAGGCATTTAACAGCTAGCATACTGAATGACAGTGAACTATAAATTGTCTTAGCTCAGTGTAAAGAGCGCACGCAACATGCTTATATGACGTCATAGTAATTCCCATCGCAAAGTCTTGCACGGGATACAAACTTGTAACCCCAACTCTCCCACACCACAAACTTTATACAATACCTGAGTCAATGCTTAAAGGCAGGCCGTGATAATTCTTTCGTATGTACAGGCTACAGTCCAAAGAGGTATTATTTATAAGTAGGTTGGCAAAATGAAACAAATGTTGAATTATTTCTCTGTGATCATTCTCTTTTTTCGGGAGATTGTAACATTTTACTAATTTTCACATCCTTAACTATCAAATTCCTTAAAAACCTGAATTTTATTTGTAGATATTTACATTAGCTTCATTCTTTTCAAACAGTTATCTCAATATCTCAACGTGTATAAGCGGTACAGTTGATTATTTGAAAACACATTTAATTTTTTTAACAGCTTTCAAGGACAAATTTTGAAAAATCCTGAAATTAATTTTGTTTAAATTTACATATGATTTATTTTAAAGCAAAAACCATTTCAATATTTGCACTAGTTTAGGAGATAAGTGGTATTAATTAAAAACAGGTTTTATTTTTTTAAGATCTTTCAAGGACGAATTTTGAAAAATTCTTAAAATAATTTTAGATATTTACTTAAGCATCATTTTAAAGAGAAAATCACATCACTATCTGAAATGGTTTACGATAAATCACGGATAAATGAACACATTTTACGGCTTTTCACCCCCTTAATTTTTTAATCTCACAAAACCGAAAAATTAGCCAATATGCACTTCTTTGGGCAATATTATGAAGTTAAAAAAAATTATGATAGCTTTCCCGGTTAAGAGTGTTGCCTGGCTTAACAGCTATGAGATTTGGTATAGGGAAACCCATGCTAATGAAATTGCATTTGGAGAAGATAGTTTTCAAACAAAAACCTATTTGTAAGAAATGTTATTGTGAATCACTGTCCACAGCAAAAAAATATAAATTAACTTTTTACTTTTTTTTTTTGTCGTGTTGTTCAACTTTCAATATGTTCCAGAAATCAGGCTATACATTTTAAGGTACAAGAGTTTTTAGAAGGCAAGCAGCATGGATTTTTCTAAACAAAAAAGTTCGGGGTGAATTATATCTATCTCAAACAGGAACCTCAAAAAAAGTGACTATTAGTAAAAAATATTTGGTGCAGGGGCAAAAGTGGAGGAGAGCGAACATACCATCACTGGGAAGATTGCTGTCTATCGGGCGCAGGGGAAGGGGGCGAGGCGCCGACTCTGTCAAGGCGAGCGAAGAGATAAGCAGTAACATAATCCCCTAAGGATGCACAAAAGTAATATGTGATGGAGGGGGAAGGTGGCATTCGTCCTTGAGCTGTAATCCAAGTCTTGTCATTCGTCATTGTTATGTAGCGTATTGCAGTGCGTTGCAATTGAATAGTCTTTTAATTTAAATATAATGGTTTAACTTAAAATGAGATGTTCATACTAAGTTATGGCAACTTTTATTATAGTTCCCAATTCATAAGAAACGTTTGCTATAGTTTTCAACCAACTTCACTTTTTGGTGTACCTGTGTATTAACATCCTAAAAATTTTGAACTTACATTATATTGGTTGATTTTTATAATTTAACAATTTAAAAAAAACGTATTTATTTGTATTTGTACAGATCATTTCTTGAAGTATAGCTACATACAGCTATGAATTCAATTAGATACATAATTAGATTAAAAATACAATGATTTTGGAAGCTTACATACACATAATTAAAGAGTGTCGAGAAATTAGTACTGCTTTTAACATCAGAGGTCATCACAACCGGTGGCAGATGAATTGAGGTGGACATGGAACAGCGTCGGAATGCGAGGGCGGGGAAAACGAAAAGACCAGGAGAAAATCCTCCGACCAGCGAAATTGTTCAGCACGATTCCCACATGCCAAAACTCAAGGTGACTGCTGCCAGGATTGAAACACGGATAACATTGGTGAGAGGCGAGCGCTCTAGCTTCTTGTCCACCACGGCACCAATAGTAAATTATATCCTTGTGTTGCTATCGTATAGGTACATAAATAAAATGTTAATTCTACATTAAATTTGTTAACATTGTGTTAGGAAACTGAGCCAAGTTCAATTTGTTTTAAATAGACTAATATTAATGTATAGCAATTGACGTTTTATTTCTAAAACGATATACTATCATTAAAAGTTATTAGTATTATGCAAAACAAAACAATCGGCTGTTAGTTTCGTAGACAACAAGATACACAGGAATGACTGATACTGGACATCACACATGGAGGTAGGAGTATATAGCAGATGGCATGTTGGGACTACCTACATGACAACGTATATATGCCAGTTTTGCACAAACAATCCATTATAGTAGCCCAATAGAAACAACTCTCAGAAGGCAGTTACGGAAATGTAGTAAGCCCACTCTGCAGTATTGGTTATGTGATTAGATCTATCCAGTTGTCAGATGTTTATAACCAATTTTTTTAGACCGCACACAAATTCGAACAGTAGTATGTGTAGGAAAATCTGTCGCAGAACGGTTTTATAAGATCAAGTTAGAACAGTGCAGAAGATCATTCTATACTAGTACAATACACGAATACAGCATTACAATTGTGTACTAGAAATATCTACTCTATCAAGTAGATCTAGTAATTTTTTTGTAAGCGTCTGTGATACTCTTGACAGTTTGAGTGGTTTGAATGAAAACGGTTACGTGTGTTGCATTCGGGTGTAAAGATAGAAAATATAATGGAAATAAATCTGCTACTGTTACATTTCATGGGTAAAAAGGCATATTTGCATAGTGTAAAATATGTGGTTAAACAACAGGTAAACCTAGAGAACTAATCTGAAAATACGGCCACATATATTGTTTATTTACGTATATATACGTCACTGGCGATGTGCAACTGCTTGGTAATAGCTATTAATAAAACGAACAAATTTGCAGACAAAATGTTTAATAAATGACAGAAACTAGCACTGTTAGCTCAACAATGGTTTCCATATACATCAGTAGGTGATGTTTGGTACTCACAGATATGCGTAAATGTAGTCAAGTTGTTAAGTTCATACTTTATTTCAAAATTTTGTTTTACAAGCATGTCTGCCATTCAATAAATTATTTTTCTGTATTGCTCTTTCGTGTAAAAAAACATTGGCTTTTACGGCGGAAACTACGTTTATGAGCTACAGCGACCAGATGTATAATCGTCCATACAACAAGGGCACAAATACAATGACTTCAATTGTTTGCTTGCGCAGTATACGGCACGGCGACCCCCTGCCATCACAGACACAGCCAACAGCAAGGAATTGTCGCCAACCTAATAGCTAAACATTAACCCATTTTTTTGCTTACTGTACAAAATCATAATTTAGTTGTTTGGCTAATGACAAACATAGCAAATAAACTTATATTAAAAATATTTTGTTTAAGCAAACACATATAGGAACGTAAAATCGTCATTCAAGTTCCTTAGAACGAAGTTCTGAACTTTGTTCACATTTCAAGTAAAGAACTCGTTCCGTATGCGTTCGCAAAATAAATCAACGAAATCAAAGGAACTCGTTCCTTTCAAGCACTGACTGGAAGTAATGCTTCCGAAATTGACGATGTTTTACTTGGAATGTCTCCTTCCAGAAATGATAGATTCTCGTTGAGCTCGTGGTGGGAGTATAAGGGAGTCACAACACATCCTAAAAGCACAGGCTAAATGTATGTTCTAGAAACAGAAGAAATGTTGATGACCCTAGCTGCCTCCACATAGTTACCTAAGCAATATGATTGGCTAATGACAAAGATTATAAATAAGTTGTTTATCACTTAATTATACTCTATTACTTATCAATGGCAGTTGTAGTATATATTTGTATTCTCAACTACATATTTAGTTTTGTATTTAAAATAGAATATTGCATAGATTTTTTTACCGTTAAGGTTTTTAATGACTTAGTTTATGTGTGGAACATGAAAGGTTTGATAATGATTGATTTAATGATATAATTTAGTACTTAGTCAACCTAAATCAATTACAGTCTATATGGCAGTTGAATAGAAGATTTATTTTTTACCGGATATTGTAAAGTCCGCGAACATACTACAGGCAGATTTTCAGATAAAGTGCTGCTTGGATTTAGTCTAATGCTGGGATCACAATAACCCGACGAAACCAACACGACCGTGCTATCGTGACAGTAGTAGTGCAGCTAACATCTCCAATATTTCGACTAGTGTTTACAATTCCCCCACAATTTCTAGCCGTCGTCGACATGTAGCCATCGGCAGTATTGAAATGACAGAGTTTTCTTTAGTCAAATTTATTTATCTGCTTCCTATAAAAAATACACTAAAACACAAAATGCAATAAAAAACTAGATGAAATTCTTTGAAACTTTAATAAACCTAAAATCAGATGGGTAAATTACAGTTACACTAAATATTAATGCTAAGTATAAACAGCAATAAATAAATTAATAGGCCTCACAGTGATGTACAACAGTAAGTTTCACATCTTTCGAGCGAATATGGTAGCGTAGAGCGCTCAATATTTCTGTAGGCCTGCTTTGTAAATTAACTGTTTATCACTACAATTTTTCACCTCAAGCAAACCTTACATATAAATAACAATAAATTTATTTTCTGTTCAGCTAAAATTTACTACAGAAAAGAAATTTAGTTTCCTTCAGTTTAAATTTCTTTCACGGCATGGGTCATGCGCACCCCGACAAGACGCAGAGCATACATAGATTCTGCTTTCGTTGGGCTGACAGGGCCAGGTTTTCATGTGACTGACGTCGCTGTGACCTTGATTTTCATTTGTCGCAGTTTTAATTTTGTCGTGTTATTGCTGTAGTGTAGGGTTATTGTGACTCCAGCATTAGACAACTCAAAACACTTGCAGCATACTTAGTTCATCAATGTCAATGAGATACCATACACAATCAATGGTAAAGGGTTGCTAATAATGATTTACCAAGCTCAGCTTAATGGCATTTTTCACAAATTAGAAAAAAAAACCCATACCGGTTTCAACTTAAATATCTGTTCTGAAAGCATATATTTTAACTTTTGCATAAAGTTTTGGTCCACAATTATTTAGCTTATTTGTGATAATTACAGAGTTCAATGACCAAAGGTTATATTTATGCTAACTAGTAGTTGTGAAATTAACAGACAAATTATTTTTGGTTTGAATATTAAAGTATATTAGTATTACAGTAATTTGCAATGTGTTTTTATGTGTTCCTCACCTCCATTACCTAACCAAATTACTTGTGTGAAATGCCATTGAGGGAGTATGAACGAGACATCTTAGTAAAGAAGTTTTTCTAACAAGTTTGGACGATATGTTAGCTTGCGCTATGTTTATGGCATATGTCTACTATTAAATGTCTTAGTGTAAGAGACTGCCTTTACGTGAAACTGCTTCCAAACACAGCGGCCAACCCAGTAATAATTGTGCTGAATAACCCAACAAGGAGGTCCAACGACCAAACATCTTTGTTTTTCTCAGTTTCTGTTACGACAAGCCGCGGGACAGAATTTCACAGACACTGATACTTATTCAAGTTCTTATCTTCCATCCCTCCCCCCTTCCAATCCGTCAGCAACTTCCTCATAGATAGCTCACTGCTCACGTAGAGGAAGAACACAATGGTTATGGATGTGTAGCGTAGACAGCTAAACGAAATACTACCCACACAACAGAAGGCTACAGCAGGGCAACCAGGCAGCAGTATTAACGTGATATCACGGATTCTTTGAAAACACATTTCACCCCTTTTCACCCCCTTAATTATAGAATTTCGAAAAGTCCATTCTTAGTGGGTGAATATGGGCCAAGAGGAAATCTTCCCTCAAAATTTCATGGTTCTAGGTCCAGCAGTTTGGACTGTGCGTTGATGAGTGAGTGTGTCAGGACACCTCATTTTATATATTAAGATAACTGTGCCTGGTATAAAATGTAAATTAAACCTACCTCGGAAATAAAAATTGTAATAAAATATTATATGGATGTTAAGTGTACTTCATCTAGCAATTCAATGGCTAACTGTCACTGATTAGTCTATAGCTGAGGAGTAGACACTATATTATTTCTTGAAATGTAGTTTAATCTGCTGCATTAAAAGCACTGTTGCTAGAGTAAAATTTTTCCAATAGATTTGTCCAAATACTTTTTCTGAGCACTTGTAGTACCCTGAGTAACATCAGTAACTATATTTAAATTATTTGTCATTTCTGCAATGATGAGAAGCAGGACATTTCCAAAGCTAAAATTGTTGAAGGCACTGCCATTAACACTGTTGGTGACGCAGTTGGGCTACCTCTTCTAAAGCTCGGAGACTGATTATATAAGACGGGCAGTACTTGCCTGATTTTAAATACATGGCTCTACATTATCCACACACTGACTATTCAGCTTAAGGGCTATTGATGAATTAGAAATTCATTTTACACATTTAGAAAGATGAACACAGAAAACTTAAATAATCCCAGAACAGTGCTGAAAATTGTTTATCTTTGCTAACATTTTGGACATCAATTTGCTTGCGGAAATCACAATATTTTTAAGAAATCAACACATTTTTAAAATTTGTTTCAACGAGGATTAACTAAAATTAGAAAAACCCAGCAGGTAATTCCACATCATTTGAACCACTATATTTTGAAAAAGGCACATTACCTCTCAGAATTTGCTACAACTTGGAAGACATGTTTACACATTGAAGGAGAAACACATAATAAAATTTTTGAATTTTGTATCAACAGGCCTCAAAGTGGTTAATTCTTTGAAAAAAGTGAGAAAAGTGATCATACTCATAGAAAAAGTGAAAAAAAATGACTTCCTGGAAAATGAGTGACCAAAAAGTGACTAGAAATAACTACCATAAAAAGGCTTGATTATAATAGAATAAAAGAGTGTAACGGTTATATGTTGGTCTATCACATCCTGGCAGCCTTTCTTCTAACTAGTTTAACAGACAGAAATGACAGATTATATGCCAACAGTACAAAACTAAGCAATACATAGAATAATGCTATACTTACAAAGTATTCACATTCCTAAACTCGTGAAGGAAAAGTCTAATACACTGGTGTAAACTATAACATGGTTTACATGAAAATTATGTCAAACTTAAGATCCTCTTCAACAGTTCATAAAATTAATTTAGGCCTATAATATAAGAAGACATCACACCAAGTCAAGTAAGTTCCAATGTTAGCAAAGATATAAATCAGACGTTCATTAGAACAAACATCAAATTTTTGGAGTATTTTGAAAAATAATCCAAAATAATCTTAGATTTCCTTCGCTCCACTGAGTGTTGTACACTATTAACCTCTCGTTCCTTCTCTGCAGTTTCTTTTCTGACCTTGTAAACACCTTCCAACATAGCCTGGACTAATCCGATTTCCTGAAGATCTTTCTTGTCAACAGCTCTCTTTAATCTCTTGTTTGCCTCTTCAAAAAGTGCATCTGCAGTTTTTCTTTTTTGCTGCTCTTCACTTTGCAAATGCTTTAATATGTTCTCAGCACCAGCTATTATATTTATTTCATTTTTCAGTTTTTGTATTATACCTTCTTCTGCTATTTTCTTTTCTTCCGCTTCCAACTTATTCCGAGCTGCTTCTTCTTTCAAAGCTTTCTCCTGTTGCAAATGAGTACAGTATAACCAAATCAGGTTTGTTGAGGTTTATCTCCATTGCATTCTTGACAGTCATTGCTGCATTAAGTGTTCTTTATGACATGGAAGCTTTGTCTTGAGACAAGGAATGGTACGATAGAGAAAACCCTCTCTCCGTCAGCATTTCCATGGGAAAGAGACAACTTTAGTAACATTAGGGAATTTATTTTCTACCAAACTGTTTTTAATAACAAAAAACTGAGCCCAGTAGTTAATTTACGACCCACACTAAAACTTTCCTTTTCACACTAGAGCAGTTTCCACTCGTCCAACAGGATACTTTCATCAACAACAATGGGAAACCTTTTGCTAGTGGAACAATGTCTCAACAACTACACTGTGAAACTCTTTCTTTTGGCTGCAGGCAACGACGATTCTTCAAAAGTGGTTTCGATGTTAGGGGTGATTTTCTGATAATGTGGGCACAGGCTTCGACATAATGGTTTTTCACTCCAGCGAAAAACTCCAGCTGAAACTTTTCATCCACCTGCAACATATTTCATTTATGATTTGGAAATTTTTACTAGTCAGAATGGCCACTTCCTCGAACTGAAATTTTTTTCTAACGTCTCAGATTTATAGATTACTGAATAATGACATCTGAAATCTGTAAGGTGATCGAAATGGGAAACCATTACAGTATACTATTTGACATGAATAATTCTTAGTTGACTAAGAAAACCAGATTTTCAGAAAATTCAGTTAGAAATTCACCAGTGGTGAAAATTTGTTTAGGTATATCCACTCCCATGAAACTCTTTCTTACGGAGGTAATAGGTTCTTCCAGAGCTGCTGGTGCTGGAAGGAGACAAAGTACACAACACACGTTCAATAGGAATATGGCACACACATTCATAA
Source organism: Medauroidea extradentata (assembly GCA_003012365.1). Taxonomy (NCBI): domain Eukaryota; kingdom Metazoa; phylum Arthropoda; class Insecta; order Phasmatodea; family Phasmatidae; genus Medauroidea; species Medauroidea extradentata. The sequence continues at coordinate 45,168 of PNEQ01045006.1, forward strand.
GAGGCCAACTGAATGAAACTGCAGGGCCATTAGGTGCCATGAATTTCACGGAAGCACCTCCTTCCTCATGACTAATGATCTCCACAATCCCAATGTACCATTTATGACGGGAAAAGCAAAGTCGTTGCTAGTGTTATGTTTGCACATATCATGAACAAGACTGAATCTATTGTCAAGTTCAGTATGTTTTTAGCAATTGTTGTGAGATTTAGAGGTTTAAAATGATGAAAACTGTGAGTACCAAGTACAGTTGTTCTCTTGCAAATCATCTTTAAGTTGGATTCGTATCATCTGAAGGTCAGCACTTTCAATCAGATGAAAGGCTACGTTTCCAACATTTCTGTTACAGAAGTTATACATTTGTAATTTGATTTCCAAAGGGATGTTGCAAGCTGACTTTCCTTACAAGATATTTTATTGTTCCCCCAATGCCAACACATGAAGATGGCTTGCTGTATAGGACCATGAAGCAGACAATTCAAAATCAGAAACATGGTAACAATGACTGATTAATTATTTACAGTTCTTGTATTGTCCTCCACATCCATCTGTGAATTACTCAATCATTTTCAATTTTTAGGAAATTCTTCCTTATGTAACTCATTAACTCACACTGAACTTTGTATATAAATGCCACATCATGATCAAGATCAGACAAATAACAAAGACATTATGTTACCGACTTGTTTTCTGTGCAGCAGTATATAATGCAAGGATGTAAAGTGCATGCAGCAGTTGTCCAATTATAGCTTTGTGCTTCGTCTTGTACTAAAGGAAAAATTCTCACTGAAATCCATGATAATAATTGCTTCTTCCTCAGAAATGTTGCATTTTCTTTGCTTGAAAAATGTTGACTATTGCTTGGTGTAATAAGACTGAGGAATTAATTTTCCATTTTCTTGTAAAATAAATTCAAGAATTCATTAAATGTTGTTGAAAAGAGCATTAATTCAGTTCTTTCAACAAAGACCCACTGTCGTTATTGAATGTGATCATTTTCCTCATAATCTGACAGCAACTATATAATTCTGTCTTTAAAATGTGAAGCAGTTGGACATTTTCATAGCATACACAAGTGATTATTTTTGTCACAAACTAACATATTATTAAATTCATGGTACTACATTTGATCCAAGTGTAAAACACTGATTAACAGCTGGACATTTTGGTGTGCGGTATTGTACATACCAACAGCATGTGTTCCAGAAGCACCAGCAAATACATACCACTTGGATCTCGGGTAGCAGAACTTGGAAATTATATTTTTTTTTATTTGGATGATCTTTTTGGAACAAGGAATACAGCTAATTTAGATTGTACAATAACAGTAGTGTTCGCATGAATTGTGTATTGCCTACACGTACTTTATTCTCCATTCTGGATATCTGCCTTGAATTTCTTCCAACTGATAGAACTGTCTTGCAAGCTCAATGTAGCCGCCAGAACGCCATTTTCCTTAATACGGAGCAGATATTGCAAGTATTCCTTTTTCTCTTCGCAATTTGCATGCCTGACAAACCATGTAGTCAGAAACATTGAAAAAATGCATTTATTTTCTCTTTTCACCATGAAAGAAGAAAAAGTGTTAACAGCTGTATCTTCCTTTGAATTAAGTACAGAATTACTGCATACATAACTTACTATTTAAATTGAAAAATGTAATTCTTAGTGATGATGTAAATACAGTAATATTAAATTTAATTTTTTTCTACGGTCACAGCTTTAATATTATAGGGCCTACATAAATGTGCCGAACAATTAATAGAGAGACATAAATGTAAGGATTTACCAAAGTATTGCATTAGGCCCCTATTGCATGTTTTTTTGTTGGTACCATTAGAAAACAATGTTGGAAAGCACATATTTTTTTCTTCAGAAATAAATTAAGCTGACGTGAAAACCTTTGTACTACTCAATATTCTCTCTTTTTTACATTGTACTACACACTTTTAAGAACATTTTAAGTCAAAGTTTACATCAAGTTTTTCTGTGCCACTTAATACATACACTATTGAAGACAATTGTTTGGTTTTATCAATTTTTGTAGCAAACACTGCTACAAACTAAAACAATGAATATAGTTTTTTTAATCAGTCAAGAATGTACTTTAATTGATAAAATTTTCATAATTTTACTTTTAGTATTTTATAGATTATGAGCCATTTAGTTGTTCAAATCCTGCAATGATACCTCAGTATCAGCAATACACATGTGAGTAAATGAATTTTATTTTTCATTAACTATACAGAATGTTAGAGTTATACTATTCCAATTTTATCTCGAAACAAAACTCTACCTTCCCCTTAACTTGCATCAAATTCTGACACGGTGGGTGCCATTACCTGGTTGAACTGACATGGAACGACCCCAGCTTGTTTAAAAAAAAACATATTCCGAAAAATTCTGTTTTTATTGAAACAAAAAATAAAGCAGAGTTCGGTTTTTTCATAAAACCCGGGCTTTTTCCAATCCTGCAAATGCAAATCTGTTCCGGTATTTAGTGTACTGAATTTTTGTTTGATAATTGGTATTGTTATGTTTGTTTGCATAATGTTAATTGTCATCAAGAAGTACTATCTGGCTAAAGTAGTAAGAGACAATGTAAATGACTTCAAACAACTGCCAGCTTCAGATGTTACAGCAGTCTGGCCGAGCTCCAGCGAGCAGGCCACAGTAGGAGGTAAATAACTGTTTCTTTTAGAGGAAGTTGCATCTGTTTAAGTTCATGCGTTTCACGTTTTCTTAAAATTTTCTTGTAACTTGTGAGTGTTATGGGGCTCCAATCGTCAAAAGAGGAGAATGACTGTATGGGTTGGTTATGTTGGACCAAGTATGCGTATGCCTATGAGCCCCTGAGTGTACATAATGATTTTCGTCACTCAGCAACAATATCATGTTGTGTTGTCAGCCCCCTTGCCTAACGTGATCCCCCGCCTTGCCGCCCTGTGTCTTCAGACCGGGAGGCAGGACAGTTGGTTACAAGCCACAAGCGAGATAAGATGTGTGCGAGAGAGTGGCACCCACGATAGTAATTGTCTAGAGTGAATCTATTAAATGGGTGTAAATCGAACAGGAATTGTTTGTCACTGTAGTTAGGGTAACCAAGCTATTCAAGCAAATATAGCTCCAAGTCCGAAAGCCTCTGCACACACGCACAACTGCGTGATTGGCAAATTAGCGAGCTTTCCAGTTCTTACTTACAATTCTATGGTTACTTGACACAACATACATAAAATAATACCTAGATGTGGAGTGCAAGCGGGGACTTTCTCCACGTAGTGCTGCCACATTGTGCGGGTAAAATGTTGGTGCTGAATATTTCCCCACTTACATTTTCATCTCCAATTTAGCCTAATATTTTCATGTACAGTACTTATTATGATTTACTTCCTGGACATCCTGCATATATACTTGGTTTACGATTGTTAAGGAGCACACTTCTTAGCTGTCATCACTGTTCTTATTCTTACTAGGTTTTGTCTATGTTTTACGCATAAAATGTTAGTGGTGCACCCAGGGAAATTTTACAGGGCAAAACAACCCCTGAAAGTGTGGGAAAAGTTTCTGAATCATGGATAGTTTTCTGTAAGGAAATATTACTGATTCACTTACACTTGTTGCGTAAATTTTATTGTTAGAATTTAAGATGTCGTAAATACCAAATCATTCAACAAAAATTTGGCTTGGTAGGTCAATGGAGTCCAGCCCACCCTTCTTCCTTTCCCTACAGAAACTGCTCAAATAGCACCATTTTACACCTTGAGAACAAAACTTTCAGTAAATATCAAGATTAGCTACTCAATCGGCCAAACTATTGATTTTAGACATATAGTTTATTAGTGATAAATGTTTCTAGTGACATTCTAAGTAGTTCTAGACCTACGTAAAAAAATGTTTTATATGTTAGGTATTTTAGGTTAGATCAGGGTAGTTTAAGTTAGATTATGTTAGTTTAGGTTACATTAAGTTAGGTAACCCAACCTAACTCAAACTAACCTAATCTAAACTAACCTATAAACCTAACCTTACAAAAAAAAATGTTTTACATAGGCCTACTTTTAGAACATCAGTAGAAACATTTTTCATCAATAAACTACATGTCTAAAATCGATAGTTTTGCCGGTACACAAATGATGAGTAGCTAATCTTGATATTTACCATGTACTTTTAAAAGGACTCAATTACTGAATGTAACAAAGTATTCAATTCTTTATTAGCTATATTATCTATAGGCTACCACTTACCAATTCTTGACGGTGGATTCACAGTTCTTGCCCGTGCAGTACGGATACGAGAGCGTCTCGAGTTTAATTCAAAATCATTTTCCAAGTCTTCCTGGCTAACTGAGCTAGAAGCCATACCTGTACAGACCAGAGCAAATTCTTATTAACGAAACACTATAAATTACTAACAAAGTATACCATTCAATAACATATCAACAATTAGTTACTTATCTAAACGAAAACTACATCGGAATGTTTAACTTTCAAATTCTATAAACTATTAACAAAATTACAAAAACAGCATATTTTATTTTTTGAAAAAATGGCACCCAGTATTTGAACATTCCAAAGATATGTCATGCTGATTGTACACCAATAATACAATAATAATTTTAATCTTGCTATTGAGCAAGCACCCGGTAGCAAGCATCCAAACACCCCTACATCATCATCTCCAAGGCCCTCCTAACCGTCCCCCCCCCCCATCAACTCCAACTCCTCCTGCAACAAATTCCATTCCCTGACCGTCCTAGGCTAACCACCATCGACTGTAGTCCCCGCCCCGTCCCCCGCCAAACACACAATATCTTTCTACTGTCGTTGCCTCTACCCCCATTTCCACCCTTTTCTATATGTTCAGCAGTGAACTCCTTCCAACAGAAAATCACTCTCAATGTAAGCATTTGCAGACACAAATTCACTCGCTTCTTTCGTAAACTGAGATATCGTAATGCACTGTAAAGTTATCTTATAGTAACGCCGATCCCTTGTCTTTGTTTCTGATTGTGCAATCTAAATCTAATATCCACCATTCGCTTAACATTCAACATTACGGTATATTACATCATGTTCAATTCGTATACCTAAATAAAAGGACTTAACGTTCTGGACTTGTGCCACACATAAACGAACCAGTTAAAAACAGCCTCAATACTACCTCACACAACAAAATTTTCAGAAACAACGTGGATAACAACTAACGTAAACAACCTAATGTCAAAACCCCATCCATAGAACAAATAACACTACACGACGCACGTATAATCAAGGAGATAGAAGTATTCAGGAGATGGCATGTTGGGACGGCCTTGAAGTCGACGTACGTATGCTAGTTTTGCGCGAACAGTTCGCTATTGTTAAAAAAACACAGCACAGAGTAGATCGAGTAATGTTTTCATAAATGCCTCGTATGGTACTGAAACTGTATACAGTAAGTGTATGTATTTATGTACTGTATGTAGGTACACGTATTTTTATTTTTTTTTCTCTCTCTCTACATTTTGTCAGTAGTGCTGCAGTTAACAATAGGTGTATTTTAGCGGTTGAATTGGTCACAAGCTGTTAGCAAGCATTTGCCAAATCTGTTTGCATTTACAAGAAATCGCTAAAATGCAATATTCAGTGAACATAAATGGCTACCACCATGGAGTTACGAAATTGTGTACATGCTATTGTCTTATCAGGAATATAATTGGACTGTATAAAGGAAAATACTTCTTCACGAATACGTTTATTGGAAAATAATAATAATAATAATAATGTAATTCACTCGCAAATGGGCTTCCGCCCGGTGGCAAGTCACCTGCTCCCTCTTAGTTCCCCAGCATTTCCAATGCTATTCTGAACCCACCAACACTCCCCTTCGTCACTACGTCCTCACCCAAAACATTCCAATCCCTCACAGTCCTCACAAGCATAGACTGTCTCCCCTTCTCAGTCCTCCTCCACACCCTCTGAAGCTTCAAGCCGTTGTCTCTCCTCCCTCTATACAGTCCCCTGGTCAACCTCTCACCCAGCCTGCTCCAACCTCCCTCCCCCCCATCGTTCAACACCCTATACATCCTGACCAGTCTCTCTACCTTCCTCCTGTCCTTCAGGGGGCACCACCCCATATCCTTCATCATTAAGGATGGTCTGTAATTCTTTTCATCCTCTCCTACCTGCCCCTGCCTTCTCCACCTATTCATCACCCATCTTGCCGCCCTACGTTGAACCTTCTCCAGCTCGCCCACCTCCACTCCCACATCTGGGTCCCATACTGCAGCTGCGTACTCCAGCATAGGCCTAATCATAGACTTATATGCCTTCTCCTTTCCCTCCCTACTCGCACCCTTCAAAACCCTTCCCATCATCCCCAAGGCCTTCCTCCCCTTA
>PNEQ01045008.1:0-23401 GCA_003012365.1 Medauroidea extradentata
GTAATGTTACCAGATTACTTTATCAAATACCGCACATTTCTTTATTCTCTTTTGTCACAGGCGTACTTGTTGTGATCATTACATCATATACACTGAAGATGAAGATAGTTCCCAGGGAACAACTAAGAACTAAACATAGAGCAGGGCATGCAACCTCAACACATGAAATGTAACCAGGACATAATTTACTTTCCAACACCTTTTCACAGTAATATTTACGTTTGGATATTCTGGAATACAAAGTACACCCATTTTTCTGGTGACTTTCTTAACATTAACTACACCAACCTGCTCTCAAGTTACTTATCAGTCGTAGTGGGAGTGTGCTGGCATATAATGGCACTAATGTAGTAAATTATTGCACATCTAGGAACAAGTAATGTCACATAGTCCACTACAGCATTTCTGTAATGAAACATACTTTCAGCTGAAAGTACAAGATGCAAGGTAATGTTTTCACCCCAAGAAATTATTTTAGAAATAATTGTGTTCTTTCTGCAACATACTACAGAAACAAAAACTGAAAAATATTTCTTCCTAACAAACTCTAAAGTACCATCAGTAAAATTAATGAAACTACAGTAATATAAATGCAAATTTAATTTCAAATGTGGATTATAATAGCTAAGAAAGTGTGGTTATTAGACTACAGCAGGAAGTTAGTGAAAGTGGACAACTGTTAATAAGTTGTCACTGTAGTCTTAAATACACCAAAAAGTTTAACTTCGGACTGAAACAAACTACAATACGAAATACAAATGACATACTCCTATTACCTTAGTTTCTGAGGTGGCACATGGAATCCACGTTCATTCTGGTTGTATCCCAGCAAAAGGTAAAGGTGATGTAACACAATGGCTTGGACTTTGGCTGGTCCTTTCTCATCACTTGGGTAAGCCTGCAGACATGTTCGAATAAATAAGAGCCAGGTATATAATCCTACCAGCTACATAATTATTGTATGAAGCATAACTAACATTATATTTAACACAAATTACAAAATAAAGTAATGGAAATTACAACACCCATTTTAGTTTTTGGGTATAACTGCAAAAGTAACAATATAGCAGTTGACAATCACAGACCAACTGTTTTTAGATACACATGTTACTGGTGAAGAGCATGAAAGGTTACGTGACCCCAACCACCACTGCCTTCTCAGCTCCTTACATTAACCAGGTGAAATGAAAAAGGGGAGGATATGTACTAATCTGTTCTTTGCATGGTTAGTGTGAAAGTAAAAGAGGAGAGGAAAAACAGATAAGGCAAAGTGAATTTGGGATTTTAAATGTATGTGTGAGTGATAGTGCGAGATAGAGAGCATGAGCATAACAATGTTAGACAGACACACGGCTGGCTGAATGCCAAGCACCCAACCAAAATACATTTAATTTTTAAACATGTTTACCATTTTTAAAGTGTGACATCTCTGATCTATTCAACAGGCCACACCAACAAATGTTTTGATGTGCCCACTACCCACTAAGCAGTTTTTTTCATATTATCTTTAATATATATACATACTGTAGATATATATCTAAACAGTCATCCCTTACAAAACATTAGAAAACATAGAACTGCAACAAAGTCAGGTAAAGGCAACAAAAGCTCTACAACTGTCATTTTCTGCTTCCACGTAGTTAATTTTTAATCATCGGACAGAGAGGACCCATGAAGGGAGATCACATAAACAATATAAACTTGGTTTCTAGTTTATGAAAGTTTGTTACAGCAATAATTTATGTTGCATTAACAGTACTGTTTTCATATAACATAATGGCACAGTTTCACTGTACATTGTGTTGCAGTGAGAAAAAAAGAGGAAGTTAGGTATTATGTACAAAAAAAAATGTTAAATAATAGAACTGAATAAAATTAAAATTAATTATGCTTACGATATCTTGCAAACATAAATAAATACACCAAATTGGTCATTTAACAACATAAATAACTTCATTTCAGTATCCTGTGGCATGTCCAGCTTCACAGCCACACATCCACAGCTAGTTCAGCGTCCCACTGGTTGATCAAACATAATCTTACAAGTGGTGTGGGTTATGACAACGTAGCGACAAATGAAAGAAAGCAGAACTTAGGAAATTTGGGGTTTATATTAAAAGTTGCACCACTTCCAACTTAGTACACCAACTTCGACACAACTGCTTGGGCCAACCTTTGAGAAAACAAGTGTACAAAGAAAATTTTGTTTCCCATGCTCAAATTTAATGAAAGGTGATTACCGATAAGTTTACTGTAAGTTCTGTAACTCTAACTTCACATGTACTAAATCAAGAAAGAAATACAGTATTAACTATAGCTTCTGGCACTTCCCAAAATGAACACTATAGGTTCTCTCCACATCCATCCGTGCACTCTGCACATGCATCTCTCTCCATCTTTTGCGAATGACAAAGAAGTTCCGAAACTGCTACACACACATCCTTCTCAGCCTACATCTCATCAACGAGTTACTACTAAACATAAGGCCTACTTCGCTCCCATCTTGTTAACGAGTAACATAAACTTTGCAGGCAAACCACCGGCATCGCCCGTCCATCTACCCAGTGGAATTCACTTTAAAATATTAAGTAATTAGCAATTTTACACAAAATTTTTAAGGGGTAATATTCACAATTAATTCAAAGTATTAACAGTTTACTTTTCATCCAACTTATATACATTTATATAAAGTAATAATTCTGTCACTGAGTGAACGAAAATATTAAATTCAAAATTTCTAGGGCCAATCAGAAGCAGTCTGTTATTTCATTGGTTGCAATCAAATATGGTGCTAAATTCTTAACAATCGTCTTTATAGGACGGTCTTGTACTAAAGTACAACAACAAGCTTTTTTTGAAAGTCTAATTGTAGCTTGGTATCTCTGTCCTTTGTAATGTAATGACTGCTCGAGTCTTCAAAACCACTAAATATTTAAATGAAAAAATTTCACATCTATAATTCACATGCAGTAGAAAAACAACATAACTGTCAACCTACCTGATCTGACCTCGACATGAACTGTATCAAGAGAAACACCAAAAGGTGCATTGTCTCTCTGTCTGATTCTTCAAGTTCAATGACACGGTGTAGGATGCCAACCATGTTGTTGTCTTCTCCAGAATTTATGTTCAAGGAATGGATGTGACCATCTGAATGAAAAACACATTTACCAAATGGAGTGACTATAACCTTGAGTCTATGACTTCAAGAATAGCAATACAAGTGACTAGCATTTAAAGCGGAAAATTAAACCACAGAATTAAACAACAGCCAAACACCAAAATATTTACTGTAATTGGAGTGTTAACCCCTGCTGCTTATGTTTACAGCAACATAAGTCTGCAGTAATACAAATATCAACTAACTAATAACTACAAACTCATAGAACACGCTTCATTGTTATGTAATAAAAAAAAGTAACTAACACAAATTTTAACTTTAGATACCTTTTGCCCTGTTAATGAACCTTTTTATAACCTTATTTAGACAGTGAGTGCCACTATAATCCTCAGGATTCAGCAAAGTTTATAATGATTTGTGTTTATCAAGGGTGTTTATTTCTCCCCTTAAAAATTTAATTAATACGAGAAAATTTTGTTACAACATGGCTTTTCTCAAGGACGAGCAGATGCCATGTCTGTTAGTCTGCATCTTACATTCAACAGTCAACAGGCATAGTATGTTGCACCAATATCCCTCAAGTAATTACCTATATTTTTTATTATAAATGTATACCAACCAAAGTCTTAAACTTTTTTAGAACCTCATCTGTAGTTGGTACACTAGAGAAGCTGTTCTGTTTTCTTGTACTAACTTGTCCTCAGCAAACTTAGTGGATTGCAGAAACAATTCTAAATAATTTCTTCCCATGTTCTATATTTATGTGTGTTATCAATTGGGAGTTTAAATACTGATACCACATTAACATATCACAAGAGCCACTGACACATTAAGTAAGCAAAAATGTACTCCGAGTCCAACGTACACATGTTTTCTTTTAACAAATCAAAACTTTTTTTGTAGATATGTGAAACAACACATCATAATTCTGTCTTGGTGTTGTAGACAGCTAAAATCGTTGCTGGTATTGTAAGACGTAAGGAACTTTACGTAAATGACATTTTCCTCTTTTCTGTTGCTCTCCAGTTGTCGCCAAGAACAAGAATAACCACACTAATTTGCTGGCCTAACGACAAACCACCTTCCACAACTGAGCAAAGCATATGTGCTTCCAGCAAAATATAGTAGTAGTAATCTTAAAATTCAGCTACTTTTCTAAAATGAATTCCAAAATGCCTATACAATCTATAATACTTTAAACAAGACCATGTCTACTTTAGCAAAAGTAGTTTTAAACAATGGTATGTATGAACAGAATAAAATTGTACCTAGAAAATAAGTTGACCACAAAAGTTTAAATAATTTAATATCTCTCTATTGTTCGCGTAAAAGCTTCGAGTCCCTGGCATTTATGCAGTTTTTATCCGTAGAGTTATAAATAACACAAGGCTGATAGCACGTTGATGCATATACGTACTAGTCATAGTAACATCTTAAGAGGGTGTGGTACATAATTCAATTCTAAAAACATTAATATATAACAATAGGTTTCTTGAAGCCAATTAGCAACAATTAAACAACAGCAATACTAGACAATAGTTTCAGCCAACGTTTTAAACAAAATTGTTTCCAGTGTTATGAACTTCTGAGGCACAATCTCTGACGCCGGAACCTCGTGCATTTAACTGCGGCGCAAGAGATCACGCGTAACAAACTAGTAATTCTGGATAAATATTAACTCAAAGTTGGCAAATACCATTATCTAAGATTGTCATTAAGTATTTTATCCATATTGGCTTCGACAAAAGCGTGGAAATCAATTGATGTTTTCAGCATTTATTTATCTACCACACACTCTTAAGTTAGCTCGTGTTTGATCTAGCATATGTTCAGGACAAGAAATGCATACATGCCAGGGACTCAGAATAGGAGAGTGGACAGTAGTTTATTTTAAAAACAATAGTGGTTAGAAAACTTAATATGGTTACAGGCAAAGAAAATATTTACTATTCCAAAAAAATTCTGCATTAATGTATGTAAGGTGTTATGATTAAAATGAAAATAAACATAAGAGGTATTTTATCACAGAATGTCTCACACTACTATGTTTGCATAACTACCTATTTTCGCTGGTAAAAGCAAAATTAATTTTGTCTTTGAAATCAGTATAGTAGAACCTCGTTAATCAGTGATGCGCTGATTCACGAACCGGATAAATCTGGATGATTTTAGAAGTGTCAAAAATCCATGCGTAAAGTACAAAATGACAGTGCATTTAATTAGCTGCTCACTGGCCAGCAAACAAGCTCTGTAAGCAGGCAGTCTCTCATGTTTGCCACGTGGCTTGGAAGTAAGGAGAATGGTGAGGGTTGAAAGAATGATGATAGGGGGAGAAAAGGATGTGTAAGAGATGGAGGAAAGGGTGGAAGTAGTTTGTAAGGGAGGGCAGCATCAACCAATCTGGTTGTTGCGTAACGGAGAAGTGTCAAGTGACTGTGAAATGTGACGGGAAGTGGGTAGTTAGCCAGCAGAGTGCATACTCTGCTAGTGGTTTCTTTTGAAGCGTGCTTATACTATCTGTGGTTGCTACACCATAACCAGCTGGCCCCCTTACCCCTCTTTCACGTACCGTACCATTAATCCTTCAGCCATTGTGACACCACCATCACTTTCTTTCAGCTTGAATACTCAACCCTCTACCATCCCAAGCATGTCCGTTTCTATTAAAATAAAATAGCACCCTTTTACCCACGACAAGGTTCAGTATTTCTGTAGTCATTCACAATCATTGTATTTTCAACCACAAGGTGCATTTTCTGCTTTGGTTTACTGGAAGCGATTTTTAATTCAGACTTTTTATCACATTTACTGCAACTTTAATTGTGAGGATTAATAACAGCCCATGCTGAATCTCAGACATTAAATTTTTGACACAATTTTTAATGAGATCAGCAGCTGAAGGAAGACTTTGTGTTTCACTACCAAGTACGAGATAAACTGTAATATAGAATAAGGAAAGGGACGGCAAGCTGCCTTTGTGACCATTCTGCACTTAACTGGAAATGTTGTGTTCACACAGGGAGAGAAAGCAAACTATCCTCCCTTGCTTTGTGTAGGAAAAGATGTCGTGACGGTGATAATTCATCACTGGTGACAGTGACAGTAATTAGCTGCCATAAAAGTGAACGTGTTCTAGGCTTGAGAACAGAAGAAAATCTAGTTGTGGAAGAAAAGAAAGAAAGCACATTTCTGACGCGTGGCAGTCTGTCTTATTGTTTAGGGTACTGAGTTGTGCAAATGCCCAGCCTTATTTTTGAATAATTTTAGACATAAAAAAATTCTATCAGTGTCATTATCTTACCTCACGTGCAATGTAAGTTTGAACAGTATCAAGAATAAGCTATTCTTTGTTTAGAGTGAGAAGCCAAGAGAAGCAGGTTGCAGATTGAATTAAATACGTCTGTGTGTGTTTGTGTGTGTGGAGTGATGAAGCATGTGATACAATTTTACTGATAAGGGAAGCAAATGAGTGAGAGAGACAGTGTGTAGGAATCAAAGCGCTGTGGTTGGTTATGCCTGTCTGCATGACAAACGTACTAAAAAAGAAGTAGCCAGCTAGGATCCTACACTGTTGCCACACTTCTGCAGTGGAATAAGTAGTGAATATATTAAATGTAATGTCTGTAATACAAGGGTTCAATATCACTGTGGAGATGCAGTGCTGCTGCCTTAATTTCACCACAAGGCCCCAGATGGTACGAGGGCTAAGATGAGGAAATTGTCAGGTGCCACAATTAATGAGACCAAAAGAAGTTACGATGTGCGTGTCCCACCCTTTTATTAATATAGCAATGCTACATACTGTACTTTACAACAATTGTGACGTGTCACTGTAGGGCACACACGAGTGCACACCAGCAGCCCGTGCGTGTGCATCAGAGACCACTGGCGCAACCTTACTGATTCACTGCCTGCCAACAACTGCCATCACTGACTGCCCAATTACCACTGTCTCAGCTGACTGCTTGCAAATCACTGTCTCGCGCTCACAGCGCTGCGGGCGCGACAACTGTCAAGTGGCGAGCAGCAAGCTACTGGGTGGAACACACCAAACTACACACGTACTGGGTGTACATGAAACCTGACCATCCCTTATATGGACATTATCTTTTGGTACACATACCAGTCTTCTTGTACATATATGTGTGAAACTTGTAAGTTTTTCTTAACATACTCATCTGTAACATTTGCAGGTAACGTAAATTTTTTTTATCCACTTGTTACATCATCGCTAAGGCACAGTGGGACTTGGGAGCTGTAATATTTCTTGGCCTTGGCCTTCATAAACAACTGCGCACCAAACACATGGCTGGCAAACACTTTCAAACTTTTAAAGATTAATCAATTAAATGTTGTAATCCATGATTGTCTTGGTCCCGACCATCATGGATTACAACAATGTTCTACTGTATTGTAGAAGCCAGGAAACCAAAATTACTTTTGAATTTTTTATATGCTTATCTTGTACTACATTCCCCCTTCTAACACAACAAATATTGTGCCATACGTGTTAGGACAACAGGAAGGTTAGTTAAAGTTGGCTTCATATCTTGTAGGCGAGATCAGGGTTCCGAAGCTTCGAAAAAAAAATAGGAAAAGTTGGGGAAAAAACAGGAAAAAATTGTTTTTCCATTGACGTAAAAATGGGAAAAATTGGATTTTTTTCCTCACAGTGAAAAATTACGGAAAATTGAAAAAAAAAGTGTGATAAAAATTATCTTATAATTTCTGAATTACAAATCTGGATATTTAAAGTATTTACATTTGGGCATATCTACCATTACACATACGTAGTACCCTACCAGTACCACGAAAATTAAATAATTAGTAAATGTTACAGAAAGTTTTAAAAAGAACCACAATAAAGTTGGTATAGTAAAATAAACAATATGCACATGAATTAAACAGAAATAATTGTCAAACACATACTCATCCACAACTTACTATCTCTGCCAGGAAAACAGTTTTAATTACAACAAAAAACCCTTTGTACTTAAAATTTACAAGTAACACCTCTTGCTGCTTGTATCAACTGGCTGAGGGGTGTACCTTGCTGTTGTTTTACGTTTATCAACTTTATAATTTACATTTTTTTTCGGACATACAATTGAAATATGAAATTTGACACTGAATGCTGTTGCCAGGTGTTCAGTTACGACTTACGATGGCGCGTGTGTGTGTGTTTGTGATAACTAGTAAATAAGTTACTTAAATTACCATAATGTGATGCTTCTGTAGTTCCCCTTATTTTAAAACTGTAAAGTTCTCATGTTTGCCTTCTTTCCACACTGATATAGTGTGTCCCAACCTTAGATTGCAATACAGAGCTTATGGTGAGTGCTGTTGCCAGATCTTAGCCATGTTACGAAGTTCGGGAGGTGAACTACTTCAGAGTTTTTAGCTTTAAATATTACAGTCTTTATCATGTAATTGATATTACAATTTGCATAGCATCATGCTTCAAAATATGCAATTAATAACAATTTCTATTGCTTTAAAATAAGAAACAATTCTCATACTCCACTTATATTAATTCACTACATAAATTGTAACAGGCCCTTAATTAAGAAATATGTAGTTATCACATAACTTTTCATCATTATAGCTACTGCTGACAAAATGTAAATTTCTTCAATTTTAATAGCTTCTGCCTGAAGACAACAACGTGGTTGGGGTAGTTGATGATTATGAAATTGATCATTCAAAATTAATGTAGTGTGGGAACTGAAAAATATGTCAATTTTTTTTTTTCACTGTTATTGTCTGCTATAAATTTTAAGTGGGAGAGGGGAGATGTTATTTTTTTTGACGTTTTTACTTGTCCTGGAACAGCACAAGGCTTTAGAGGAACACTGGGAGAAATGGGGAAGAAGTCAGCGAAGGTCTTTGTTAAGGAACCATCTGAGCATTCGCCTGGAGTGATTTCGGAAGACCCTAGAAAACAGGGATCAGGATGGTCGGAGCCAGGTATCGAACCCGGGTCCTCTCAAATGTGAGGCAAGTGTTTAATTACTGTTCCACCATGCTCGGTACCACTGATCCACCACGCTCGGTTATCAAACAAAAGAGTGTACGAGTACATTAATAACTTAGGCATATCACTCATTTCCACTACTTCCTTGATAATTATATCTTAAGCATAAACGAGAGCATGTATAATACGATATGTTTACCTGTATTGTTTAAAATTGTTTTACTATTTCATATGTAATTTTTCAATACTTAGCCATAAAGTTGAAGGTACAAATTTTCATCAGTCAAAAAACTGACCCTACCAAAACCAGGTAAATATTTTTGTCAAGGAAAGAAATTAGACGACGTAGTAAAACCTTATAAACAAGCTGTATGAGTTTTATTATTAAATTTGCTCGGATTTAAGATTTTAAAAATATTTTCCATAAAAGTATTATAAATGAAGAATCATTCCCATAAATATGTTTACGGGAATTATTTATTGTTTGTCTTTCCTTTATGATTTTAACTTTTCATGATAGTTTTCTGTACTGTGTTGCTATTGTTTCTTCCTATTAGCATAAATGGTTTGTTTGGAACATCCTGTTTCTGCTGAAGCTCCCTTAATGAGTTAATAGTATATGAAATATACTGGAATAAGACCAATACAATATTTCGCTCCCTTTAGCGTAGCCTACCTATAGGTGTATTACAACTTTTTATTGTTTTCTCTTCCATACAAATAAATGTTAACAAAAAATTACACACACAAAATTTTGTTTCGAAATCAAGTCACCATACATGATGAATTATTTAGCAGCAAGACACTGTAGTTTCACTACTGAACCAGTTTAGAACACGGGACAAAGAAAAATTTTGAATAAATGAAGCCTGTATCTTATTTATTAACTTTTCCACAGCTTTTTACAAGAGAACTGATAAAGCTATTGAGGTGGGGTTGCTTTTAAAAATAGATTTAGCTCATTACGAACAACTTCCTCTCTTTTATCTCCCATATAACTTGAATAGTGAAAAAGTTTCTCACTGACTAACTTTTTGATGTTTTAGTTTGTTAGAAAGTGCACATAAAGGTAGAAAAAAATTTCTGTACAAGTATCGAAAAAAATTTTAGCCTTCAGGTTTGTTCGTTGGCATCCAGCTATATGAAATTTCACACCATAAAAATCTGGATACGATTTTACGTTTGATTCAATAGTTGTGATGTGATATATTTACGGATGCATGAAAACAGTACCAAGTTCAAAATATTTGTTTTTTCAATTATTTAATGGTGTAAATGATGAACTAACTATATCACTTGATGCACGTTTCGATTCTGCACAATATGCAATAAATTTTAAGATCAAAGTTACGAGGCGAAAATTTTAGGTTTTTTGGCAACAGTACTCGCCGAAACAAGGACAGTGCTTGTGACAGTTACCATGCATTGGAAAGAGAGCAAATGTCCATGTAACCCTGTACTGCAATCTAAGCGTGAGACGCTCTATAGTAAGTAAACGTTCAGAATGAATCGGATAGGCCTTTTCTCCGCTTTTCTCCTTATTTTAATTGCGTTATATAAGTTACTACAAATTATTTTGCCATCACAGGTTTAGTATGATTTCACAATGATATTAAAGAAATTTTTTCAATATTTCAATTTTTTACGGAAAATTTGGAAAAAACCAGATTTTTTCTGGTTTTTTTCCGTTCATCAATTTATCTGGAAATTTTAGAACCCGAGACGAGAATCTTATACACAGGGACACAAAACTTTGCATAAGGACAGGAACCTGAGAGAGGAATTAGCCAAGGTCTTTGGTAAGGAACCATCCCAGCATTCGCCGGGAACAATTTGGGGAAAATATGGAAAACTGAAATGAGGATGGTCGGAGCCAGGAATCAAATCCAGGTCCACCAAATGCCAGTCCAACATGTCACCGTTGTGCTACCTCACTCGATTCCTACAGCAAAGGATTACATTACCAGTAGAGTGCAGAGTAAGAGAGGAGTTACAAAGTGTGTCCTGGGCTCATTGACCATGGAAAGACTAACACTTTAGTTATGTTCCAATTTAATACATAAATAGTAAAATTTTCCAAGAAAAAGTTTATGCCATGGTGTAAATGGAAGTCGGAGCACTGTTAATTTTTGCTGCGTGCCAAAAGATTTTTCATATTGTTATGTTTCAGGGAAGATGACATGCACATAAAAGCCTCTTCACTAAATTAAAATTTTTAATACTAAGCAATTGTGGCAACCCCTATGTGAGCACATTACCCCAAGATAATAGAAGTGTTTTATAAGTGTAATCATCCACGTCTTCAATAATAAAATACCATATTTTTCACTTTCATTCCTTATTTTAATTTAATGTTGTCACATGGGTAGCCAAACTACAATAGCACAACTACATGGCTACCAGCCAAAGGAAAATACCATCTTGCCTTCTTCCAGTCTCACGGTGAACACAGAGTAGGAATGTCCTATATACTTTAGAACATAACTGACAATTAAGAGTTTGCTTGCTAGCTTTACTGAAACCTTTGTTATTTTGCCCCCCCCCCCCCACCCATCTTCTTTTAATTTTTGCGAGTGTGCTCTTTGCTACGGCCAAGTTTATTTAAAGTTAGATTTACACTCTAGGTAAGGTAAGTAAATTTAAAATTTCACTGGCCAGCTCAGGTCCTTGGACTGTGGTCAGCACATGTTGTGGGTCACCCAAACATTGCCTTACTACACCACTGTGTTTAATTTCTGCTTATTTTCTGAAATACATGATAGTGACAATGACATACCCTTTAAGTTATAAAATGGCTTAGATCAGGAGTCATGTTTGCCATGTTGTACCAGACAAGACACAGCTCAATGGAAGTTAATTTGATGTTTAATGTCCTCACTTAAAAGTAAAAGGAAAAGAGCTGTAACAAATATATGAATGAAGCAAATTCAAAGATCTATTACTCATAGAATTACTACTATTTGGAAATAATTTGTTTATCAGAACGATCTATATCACACAGTTTCTAAACAAATTTATGCTTTGGCTTTTCATTGTCGTCTCTCAGTTAGTTCTCAAGAAATTTAACATTACTTACTCACTGTAAGTGAAATTCTGTACAACTGAAACATTGTACATAAGCAATTGTAAGCTAGTACATACAACATTTGGTTGAAAATTGAAATTAATCACAATTCTAAGGAATGAAGCTGGACCACACGTGTGCATGCTTACAACTACAGTATGTGCAAGAGAAAATATGGCACATACCTACCTACTGTGCGCACAATATACGGTAATGCACATATGCATACTATAATGCACACTTGCATACATGAGCTCCCTCACAGGCATTTGAATGCACATTTACGTACGTATATTAAGCAGTACAAGCATCAAATTGCTCCAGCTAACTGCAATCAGTCTGAAAATCCACTATTAATGTGTAATGTACAAATCAACACTGCTGGGACAACTAATAAAAAAATTATGGTTACTATGAAGTATTACAGCAGTTTTAGTAACAAACACACAACTAATGTTAATTGGTACTAGCCCAAATCTCTTAAATGAATAAAAACTATACATTATCAGTCTCTACCTGTACATACCAAAAAATCTTTTTCTTTACCTCATAAACTAAACAGCACAGCTGTAACTTCTACAAACACACAGTATGGGAAGTTGTGCTATCACAGTATAGTACATGCAGATATGTTTCTTTCCAGATGTTCATGACATTTCTAGTGGAATAAAACATTTTCTTCACAAAATACATATAGTCTATCTCACACAAGAATTCCAGTTTTTGACAGTTCTGAAGACTATCTTGTGTACAAATTTCAACACAAAAATACTTTTCATTTTGATATACTGCACAGTTTTAGAGTCAGCTGACTGTGTTTGTGCAAAAAACAATTGTTGCAGAGGAAAGCACTGTTTATTCCATAACAGGTGTAAAAAGGAATGTTACACAACTGTCAAAAAGTGGAATTCTTACATGAGACAGACTATAACCATTCACCAGTTTGGGTCTCTCTTTCTCTCACAGCCAAGGCTGCACTCATAGCGCAATATCATGACCTTAGTAAGGCGGATCCAGCGATGAGTTTAGGCCAGGGCCATGCCTTAGAAAGTATGCATATTCTACCTGAAGTCAAAGGAGGGGGGGGGGCGGGGGTCCGAGGGCCCTCTCCCGTAAAATTTTGGATTATAAAATGTCAAATGGTGCTATTTTAAGAGTTTTTGAAACTAAATATTGAATTACAGGTTAAAAAATTATGATATTTTTGAAGATTATGATATTTGTACTGTCGTGTTAGAGCTCTGTGGAGGGGGAGGGATGCAACCATGGCCCACCCCCCTTTGGATCTGCGCCTGTAACCTCATTATTCAGGGACAGGCTGGACCCACAACTTGTTGCAGAGTAGCCTGCTACTGTTCCTGCCATATTGCCAATCGCCGACAACACATCTGTCCAAATAATAGTTCCATTACGAGGCAATAAGTGAAGTTTATGTTCGGTTTCAATTGGAATGATCTTTCATTACAGTATTACCTTGCGAGCGAATATAATTTGTATTATTAAACCATTACAAATACAGGACACCAGCATACTGTATATTTAACTGCAAAACTGTCGTACAGCCATTTGGTTTCACAAATCACATTCCGATACCATCTAGGTTAATTAAGTGCTCATTGCTAAACAGTATCTCAAGCACCCAACTTCATGTAACTTGACTTAGTTCCACCAGGATGCACTGCAAAACATAACAAGAATGGCTGCTGGAAGCAAACCACACTACGTTCCATGAAAAATTACATCACCTCAGATGGGTGCAATACGCAATCTTATCAAGGATTTAACATGCACTCATATACACATCAAATCAAATTACTTTATTTTCGAAAAAAAAAATTTACGAAGTAACAAAACAATTCACTGGAATCCATAGTAAAACTTTGCACTGCCATTTTGTGCAATTTCATTAGTTTACACATTACTGCACCAAAACTGAGGCCTAATTACGGAGAAAGTGTAGTACCTGTAATATATTAAAAAACATGACTGTCATAATCGGTTTTAAAATTATTCTTAAACGAACATGGTAAAAAAACATTAAAAAAAGACATGTAATGGATCCAAGAGAGTTTTATCAGAACAAATAGTTTACATTACCCAAGATTTGGTATATAAAACTGGCCTATGTAGAAATATACATGTCAAAAATTATTTCATTAGTGATACTGTACCTTTATTATGTTATATGATTCAGTCTAGAAACCTATGAAACTTTAACACATGAGTAGATAGTAGTATTCCTAGCTAATATATATAAAATTCAAATGTTACACAAACGTAGTTTGGCATCCAGTAAAAGTGCTAGTATTCATGCCACTATTCTAAAGTGATCAGGTTCACTAATTAATACCTAAGCAAAACTGAATGCATTCTCTATGTTCAGCAAGCTACCACTAGTATTCAAGCAAAAATGCACCTACAGCAATGCTGCTCTAAAAAAATGCCACAAAAAAATTTTTCCCTCTCAAAAACCTGACTTGTATGTCGAATTTGCTCTACAATTGCACGAAAATGTTAAAGTTTAAGAGCATAATTAAATGTGAGATGGAATTATTTTTAAGCATGTTTTGAGTTTGAAAATCCACAACGTACATTCACAGTCTGCTGAAAAGATAAAACAAGCAAAATTTTTGACAAAAATTAATGTACAGAGAATTATTTACTACACACGTTCAAATTAACAGTAACTTCTGAATACAACCAGAATCTCAATTTCTGTAAAATCACAACTGCACTTTCTTCAGCAATCATGATTAGCAGTAAATAACAACACAACAGACTACATTGCATTACTGACGTACCAACCCTCTGGGCAACATCAAAATGTTAGGAACTTGTTAAGAACTTTCACAGTTTGTAGGAACAACAAACCCCTTGGCTCTAATTACCTTCTTCCTTCTCTAACATCATTTTCTGTCATGTAAGCTAGCATAGACTGAACTAGTTTTTTTTATATAAAAGAAGCAAAATGAATATGAAACAGTATGTCAGGCTTTCTTTTAGCTGGCTTTTTTTAATGTGCTTGTGACAAAAAAAATAGCTAACAGATAGTTAACAACTACGGTTAAAAGTGGTTGGTACAAATGTCACAGTTTGAACTAGATGACAATGTCATTTTTTAACTAACCTTATACAGAACCCATACAAATTATTGAGGCGATAAAAAGTGTTCAACAAAGGCAGTGACTGCATCAATTTCACTGGAAAGTGTTTTTCCGAACTTTATTATCAAAAATTAAGGGTGCACGTTGTGTTCAGTTGTTTATGGAACACCTCCAAACTTTTCCATTTCCTAAAGGTTCATAAAGAAAACACCATAATAACAGCGAACCAGCGGAATCAGTGATTCTGATCTTGTAATATTCAAACATTTCAAAACATATTTCAGTACTTATTTTTGAATGGCATAGTATGAACATGTAAACATAGCCCTGTTTAAAATCAATTAAAATTTTTCGTATGTGACAGACTAAGAATTTTTGTTTTTGTGTTATTCACGAAAATAACTTGAATGAACCGACAAACTGTATTTTACACTTATTTGTTTACAATAACACAAATTTTGAAATTCAAAGTTACAGTTGATAAAAATTAGTACACGCAGTTTCTCTCTCTTCTCTAAAAATTAGCAAGTCGAAACATTTTTTAACCTAAAGAACATTGAAATATTTCAACAATTTTAAAAGCTTCGTTATGGAATGAGAAGTTTTTAAAAACCAACTGATTGTAATCAGGTCCAAATATACAGAAATACTAAAGATAAAAATCTTGGGCAGTGAAAAAAAAATACTGCAATTACCAGTTAACAAATATTTAAGACTACATGTAAGGCACAAATATTATTTCAGAAATATTTCTATAAACTGAATGACATGTTTTTAATACACTGTACCATTTACAAAAGGCATATTTCTTGAAGATTAAATTACAGTGGGCTGTTGTGTTCTGCCAGAATTCAGAACATGCAATCTTTGGCTCTATACCTCACATGCCACTGCACCACTCAACAAGCTGTTTGCATGAAAACCTTGCTAAGATAATACAGAGCTAGGATGCTGAGACTGATTCCTTACAAGTAAGCCGCCAGACTTTATGTACCCAGTACTAATGGCACGCATGTACAGATAACTGCTGCCAAATACAGTACATCCTGAGCTCTAATTAGTACAAGATAACTTAACCATGCAACGACAGCAAACAAGCAAGCAACTATGACTACCATCTAAACGCTACCTGGCATACTGTTACTTGAAGGAATCGTGCCAAGCAACTGACCCAGTCCGAACCGCGAGCTTTTCCTCTTCAGGATGGGTGCGGAATACTGCCGGTTATACACTTTCTCCTTCTCTGAAATCACACCATATAACTGAAAAAGAGAAACTGTAGCAGTCTGCTTACAGTTCTTCCACGTCTCTCACCTTTCCCGTTCACACAGTGAGCGCTCTGGACTACAGGTCACAACACTACTGCTATCTCAAGTGCAGCACAAAACACTGGATTCTGTTAAGCAAAGAACACTAACAATAATTAGACTGCAGCAGGGAAGTCCAAAACCAAAGACAAATTAAGTTAATCAAAAACTAAACAAATAAATCAAACTACCCTAATACAAATTTACCATAATCCATATGCAATAATCAGGACATTTATTTATTTATTCGATACAAAATTATTTTTTAAGAAAAATTAGAAAAATAGAGACTTACAATATTTTAAGTACCTAACTATGAAAATATTAGAACATTTATAATCAAAGCCAACTTTTTATTAAGATATTTACTTCAAAAATAACAAATTAACAGAAAATAACAACCCATTTTTGACAACACTTGTCTAGATCCTAGCATTACTGTTGAGATATTTTCACAAAAATAAGCATTCCTGTGTCCATCAAGGCCAATCAGTCATAATTAAGAAGGGCCTAGATCACAGGAGAAAATAGATTACAAGTTTTTCATCAGTCTATGCAAGCCAACTTTACTGACTTTGGCAGCAATACAGCCATTCAAACAAGAAGAAATACAATACCTATATTCTCCATTTACTTAGGAAATAGCCGAAACAGCAACAGCAAAACCTGCAGCGGTCAAATCATGTGTAACAACAGGTACCCTCACGTCACTCTCTTCTTTACTAAATAAAATAAGTCACAGCATCTACATTATTCAAAATCTCAACATGTCCAATGAAGTTACTGGCAGTACACTGAGATACACCAGAGAATTATATCTGAAATTAATTTACATCTATTAAAAAGCTCTGATAAAAAAAAATTTGTACTGTATTTAAACACTAAATTTAATGCGCAAAGACAGAAGACAAAGCTGCAAATTATGAACAGCTTCCAATGCCATTACAGGAAATATGTTCTATACTACGCTTGAAGTTTTCATTATTTTAAATTATTACCAAATTTTATATTAACTTACTTCTGTAAACAACTGGTCAACTCACAATTTTCCATGCATTGATCATTCATTTGCAGCTAATCTAAATCACTATAAAATATTTTTAAAATTCCTGATAGCAAACGTTTAATTTCACAAGTCTGGAAACGGAGTTTGGATTATGAAATTCCCGGTTTATTCCCTAGTTTCCCCAGAATTTTTTTTTATTTTTCCAGATTCTTAGACAACTGTGCACGAGCATTGTTTAAAAGTAGTTTAAGTGACGTAAATTTAACTTTTTGATGTGTAATATTTTAACAAATCTGTTACAAGAAGTGTATAAGTGTATTAAATACATCCATTACATTAGTTTGCCATTTTTTTCTTAAGAAATTGATTCTCGACGATCCAATAATGCGCTAGTCATACATGTTGACTAAACAAAGGTTTGAAGGGAAAGGAGGCTGTCTGAAGACGGCAACAGGATGTTTACATTAGAAGTTGCACATACCTAAAGATGTTTTACGTTATACATGCGAAAAATAACTGTTCATTTGTTTTTCATTATTTGTTTAAATGTCACCTATAAATACTATAGTTCTTCCGAGCGAAATTAAAACAATTTTTAATCAGGTATTGCATAAAAATATGTTATACAAAATATTTAAAGCACAGATGTTTTTAAAATTTAAATTGTGTCCCATCAAGCATAAATAACCTCCTTTGTGATGGGATGTGGCACAGTCGTGCAGTATTTTGTTGTCTTGCCTTTTTCCTCTTGTCCAGAAGAGTCAACATTTCCGCTTTGTCCTGCTCAACTTGTCAAATCAAGAGTCCAAGGCAGTGGTTACATGGGACTCTGAAGTAGTTCACGTTAAAAATGTTTAACAATATGCACGGTTACATGGTATGTGAAGTAGTTCAGATAGTCATTACTTCCTATTCAAACTTAACAGGTTTTAAAAGTACATCAGACTGACATCTTTTCTATACTATGCTGTGATTGGTTCATTAAACGTCAATAAACCATTATGGCAAGAAGGCTGACAACAGGGTATTTTGAAACAACTGCGTGAATAAAATTAATAGGTAAATTATTAAAGTGTTTTGTAGGCGAATTAGGTACAAGATAAAGTTTTTGCATGATAAAATATGCCTAACCTCAAAACATAAATTAAGCAACAATGTGTAAATAAACGGCTGTGAAAAAACACTATCGATTACGGCTGAGTGTCGTGTAACCACTCGAACATGTTTACTTCAGCAGCCATTCAACTGGATAGTGTTTAAATATGGCCACCGTAAAGTTGGTAAGTAAACAACTTTGGGGTGCGTGTAACTTCAGCCCAAGTCGTGGCCAGTAAATGTAAGGTCACAATAAATTGAGCAAAAAACAAATAGCCAAAAAACTGTAAATAAAATAATAATCCAATATACAAGCACTGATGTAATGTTATTAGATAAAACACGCTGCAAGTTCAATATCTATTTATTACTTTATATATGATAGAGCTGTTCTAGTCTCTTACTAAACGGTTGCCATGTTTTCTCTCTCACTGCCGCCAACCTGCTCACTCTGAATATACCTCAAGCACCCAATTCATTCAGTTCTAATTGCAATCTGAAGTCGAAATCCAAAAACAAAGACAAAAATGTAACATATGCAATTAAGTGTATCCATGAGATGTTCCTGAAAACTAAACTGTACAAGAACGGTAAATAAACAATGGCAACTCATGTGGCAGTACTGAGACACATGGTACGCAACAGGTGTACATAGCTTGGTATACCTAACTTGGTATATAAGCACACTTAGTGTGAGTGGTAGATGGGAAATGGAGGTAAAAACACGATTCACCACAGAGTTTACCTTACATCCATGTTGTGCATGGCCTACCTCGCCAGGCATGTGCCACAAGTGTGTTCTAGAAAATGTTTTGGAGTTTTTCACAATTTTTTTTTGTTTAACAGCTGCAGCTTATTGATTGCTGGTAGCCATTTATAATTACTGCATCCTAACAAACATATTTTTTAAACTTTCCTACTTGTTGTATCTTACCTTTTAATTAGATTTTGTTTTAAAGATTTATATTTTTATTTCTTGGAGGGGATCAAAAAAACTGTCGTAGTTGCTTTGTCGTCATAGTAGCCTGGTGCGTAGTCGCGGTGCTCAACCACAGTTAAACTCGGTTACACTAGTAGCATATAAAAATACATAACAATTTATGGAACAGAAAAGAAATATGTATAATGCAGCACAAACAGCGTTCTCTGTAATTACTTAAATGGCTCAAAAAACATGAGTTTAACAAAAAAAAACCCATGAACTTTTTTTTAACAAAAGCATTGATAGTATGTTTGTTTTGACGGGTGGATATATATATATATATATATATATATATATATATATATATATATATATATATATATATATATATATATATATATATATTTTTTTTTTTAGGTAGAAGAAAGTTTAAAGTTGATTGATGGTGGGTGAAAGATTTCGGGATTAATTTCAGAATTGTTGGACAAGGGTTTATGGGTGGAAAACTATACGCAAACTACTCACTATATACATAACGTATGCACAACACACAAAAGAAAAAAAAAATTACAAAAAAATTCCCAGTTAGTTGAAAAAGTACTGATTAACGTATTTCCTTGTTTTTTTCTCTGCCAGTTCAAATTCCCTCATTTTTCTGTTTTTCCTTATTAGACAACACCCTTAGAAATTACATTAATTAAAAAACACAAAAATAATCTATCTAATGTAATTATAAAACTAAATTAACACAGCAGCGATTTTATTAAGTACAGCAGTAAGTTTTGTAATGTTAATAGACACTACAAATTATCCACAACATTTGATTATCACGTCACTGTCACCTCCTCCATTATCAGTGCTAATCGCAGGGAGTAGAATGTATTAGTTATTTCACAATTAATTATTTACCTATATCACACATATTGTTGGTAAATCTTGTTACAGGTACTACAAATTGTAAAAGCAGTGAGAAAACCGTCATCTCTGCAGATTTACCACCGCACATCAAATAAATAATATTTATAATTATAAAAGTGGACTGTAATCTGAACCCAATGCTTTGTATTAAAACCCTTGTCTATAGAGATGAGGGCGAACAGTTAAATGAACCAGCAAAGAAATTAATTTCTTGAAAATGTGCAGCCAAATCTAAGCAGCAATGTTACCTTGCTTCACATCTTGCCTGGGAGTGATAGATGCAGGGGCAGACATAGTACGCTTGTACGGCCACTTGGGACCAAAGCTGGCACTCAGGGTCTTCAAAGTGCCACTGACTGATCCACCACTGCCATCGGACTGCTGGGAGAGTGCCTCATGAGCACGGTGCAGTTTTTGAAGAAAAATTTCACTGTTGAGATCTGTGTTACGAAGATCTGCAAATTGTACTGTACAGTGTAGTAACACAATCAATATGAACAGTCTCACAGAAATTCCAAGAAGCAAACAATCTGCATAACACAGAGCTACAATTTAACCATACGATCATTGAAAAATTACAAATCTCAACACAAAATATTTCATATCTGACCAACAAAACAAGAGAGCTGAAGGTGAGATGTTTCAAACAGCACAACCTAAAAAGTTTAAAACAGTAACTTGTAATTCAGCAATTCTTGAGTAAATTTGCAGTTAAAACAATGTTTTGCTAAGAATACTATAATTTACTTTCAGAAACTGGTAATAGGTTGCTCACCTGAAATTAATTAATTAAATATTTTCATACTTTACTATGCTCTTAAAACAAGTACATTTAATTACAATAATACAAATCTTGTCCATAATCCTGAAGACATACAATCAGTGCTAAGTACAAAGTACTGCAGAAGTAAGGAGTCCCAAGTTCTATGAGCGTATTGAATTTTAGGTCATCACTCATCATACTTGCTAACTTCCGAAAAACCCAAGAAATTAAAGAAAAATAATAATAATAATAATTTGCAAAAACTATTTCACAGCTATTCAGCAGAATGGCTAATCATTAGCATTAATTGATAAGCAAAGAGATTTTAAAAACGTAAAAATTATTATTAAGAGCACAGCTACATAATTCTTTCTATGAAAGCTGACATGTATCTAGCACACCCTCCCACTAGACCATCTGCTGCCCTGCACTCGTTTAGTGCGGCCTACACTCGAACAGTGTTTTAATCCACAAATAATATCTTAAAAATATGTTTCCTAAAATTTACTATTTACATTCCAACATTTTACAAGTGTATTATTGTCTTCATGTTTTTAAAATTTCTTTCCAATATTTTTCTTTTGGTTTTATTTTCAATTGCCATTATCTAATTACGTCAAGGTTGCATCAGTTATGTTATGTTTGTAAGTCCTTCTGCTTGAAAATGACATTATATGGAACAGTTATCCAACATAAGACATTTCTGAACGATAATAATGTTTTGTTTATGTTTTCACTATTTTTTCAGTGTCAATTTTGTCTCGTGTAACTTGTGTATCTGTTTTATTAAGTATTTTTATGTGTGGACTAGTTTGTGCCACGCAAAGTCAGACTATTCCACAAGCCTGGCTTGGCGACGCCAATGTCTTTTTCAGTCATTCAGAGCGTGACGCTGAGAGGAGATAGACATGTCAGTCTACCCCAGGCCCTTCACCAGTTTTGTGCTAGTCATATTTAGTTTCAATGGTTCAGTTTTTCTAACTGGAACAGTTTTTGTTGTTTTTGACCTGGGGCTCCTCACCCCCTGCCGGCCGCCACGTCCAGGGGTTTACCTATGTATTCATCGTAAGTTTCAATGCTAGCTTCGTTCTGTTTTTCTCGCGTAACCAACATGACGGGTTTAGACACAAAGCCCACTCAACTGGCACTGGCCTTCAGCATAGACCAGTAAATTGCTTCTTATGGTGAGTAAACTATATAAACTATCCCCACCATTTATTTAAGTAGTTGCTCACCCCATCCTGAATTACGTTTAACATATTTTCAATTCTGAGTGTGTTTTGGCATGGAGACCGGCCCTGAAAGGTCTTCGAAAATCCTTGGAGGGTACTAGAACCAACTGATATGTAGCCTGCCCCGTGGTCGTCAGCCTGTCGACCTTGGGATCATCATCAGAGGGGATTTCCCTGCAGCTTCCGCCGTATACCTTGCACTATCCTTCTCATCTCAGCTCTCCTTGCTGGCCGGTCTATTCCTCTTACCTTGTCACCCACATCCTGTCCGACTCATCTACAGGGTCAGTGTCATCACAATTTTTCACATTTTTCCGTTTCCACAGTACCCTCACTTCATTAAAGTCATGCCCACTTTACTTTGCGCCTTTATAAATTTACTAATTCTCAAACTGTAACTGTAAGGTAAAAACAATAATAAGGTGCAAATTACAATACGTGTGTTCATAAGCTAATAAGTTGACGTGAACCAGTCGTCCACGTATCTTGCTCAGACCGTTTGTCCTGCTACAATTCGCCCACTACCCTGGCATCAGGTACACCAGATGCGGATATGTTAATTATCGGCCGCACCGCTAATTAGTATATCTCCCGGGGCACCTCAGATATTAGCTAGGGTGAGTGAAAGTGCGCGAATGTGATACAGACAGGCGGAAATACATTATTATATATATATATGTGTTTTTTTCATTTAATTTTATGTCGTTGACAAGTTTCTTAATTTTATTATTGGATTGTTTTAAATTTACTAGTGCCCTAAATAATTTAATATGTCTTAACTGTTAATTTTATCAAGTGTATTCATTTGTTCACCATCACCACTTCATCTCATTTCGTTTTGTTGTGTTTTGGCGGGAGATGCTGCGCCCTCTGCGCGCCATCTCCCAGAAGCAGG
>PNEQ01045009.1:0-23402 GCA_003012365.1 Medauroidea extradentata
TAAAATGCGTGGATACCAGTACAATAAAATAAATAAACATTACAACATTACCAAAGACAAACTATCCCAAATCCCTGCTTCCTAGCATTACGTTAAACTTATCGAAATATACATGAGTTATTGTTACCAACTATTAGACAAATTAAATGAACAAACAAATTTTCTTTAAATGTAACGTAGCAAACGCTATGTTACAGCAGCCAGAGCACGGTCGTAGAAGAACAGGTCTGGACACTCGCCTATCTACCAGTGTATTTTTATTGACCCCCTTGTTGTTTGGCTGTAGTTCGTCAAGTTACCGAGAATTTTGCACTTTTTGGCGCTGTAACCCACATTTTTCTATTGTTATCATTATAAAGTAAACAATGATTGCTGGAGCCTTTTTTTTTTAATTGTGAGCGAAGGAAGTATTTTATAAATTAGTAAAAAATCACGTTTTGATAAATTGTTTATCTTCGTGGGAGGGAAGTGGATGGATTTTGAGTCCGGCCGCCCTGTCTGCAGCGCTAGGGTTAATTCTACTACAGGTTAGAAAGATCAATGTTATAAGTTTGGCTCAGGGAAAATTTCTTCCACTTGAGCGCTGGTATCGCTAGTGCACCAAACTGACCAATCACGAGCTTTCCTGAATTTTAAGTTACATTAAGTTGATAATTTAAAACGCCAAATCGGTTTCTTTTCACTTTAAAATTAAATTAAAGGACTAGTATAATTTCCAAGTTTATTTATATTTAATTTTACTACGCTTTCGTATTTTTCTGGTCTCTTAGCGATTGAAGCGAAACTAGTGGCAGAAATTTTCCCTGTGCCAAGCTCTCCCATAAGAAAACGTAATTTATTTCTAACCTGTAGTAGAATTAACCTTAGCAGCGCCAGTAAAACACAATATTATCGGTAACTTGGTTAACAGCAGCCAAACAAGGGGGTCAAGTTATCAAGCGAGTGTCCAGACCTGTTCTACGGCCGTGGGCCAGAGCAAACACGAGTGGAGAACATTACAAACAATATTTAAAAACACAGAATGTTATTTATTTGCACTTAAAAAAAAATCTGAAAATGACGAAAAATTACCTCATTTATGGCAATTCTTAAAAAAGACAAAAGGACTTGGTTGTGTGTTTTTAAATCTTTTAGCATATTGCTCATTGCAACTAATTGCAGCGTAAATTATTTCATTCGAGTAAGTCACTTGGTTTTTGTTAAACCTATGTTCCTGTAACTAGCAAATTCTGACATTGACATGCCGCTATGGAAAAACCATGTGAGCTAAAAAATTTCTACAAGTGGAAAATATAGTCACAAGTAACATCTATAAAACTAACACTATGCCAAACAAATATCAAATTTTGAATTTTTGCCACGAGAATGCCCTTAAGGGCGCGGTCAACCGCAATTTTCATCATCATTAATTTATTTTTTATTTGTACCACATATTTTTTGTCTTATTTTAGACACAAATGTGACTTAATTTGGCTCTTATGAAAGTTTTTTTATCTCTCATAGTTTTCGCGTATTGGCTTGTTATTAAAGTCATATTTTGCATGTTTCCGTTTTAACGACTACACTAAAACCAACTGATATACCAAACTGAAAAAAACATCACAGTGGATAAAAACATTTCAGGCTACAATGACATGCTCATAAAATTAAAGAATAAAAATTATTTGAATTAAAAAAAAAAAAAAAAAAAAAAAAAAAAAAAAAAAAAAAAAAAAAAAAAAAAAAAAAAAAAAAAAAAAACGCTGGAACTAAAAAAAAAATTAAAAATTCAATATTTTTTTTAATACAAATAAATTTTATTCTTTAATTTTATTAGCATGCCATTGTAGCCAGTAATGTCTTTATCCACTGTGATTTTTTTTTCAGCTTGGTATATCAGTGTGGTCGTTAAAACGTAAACATGCAAAATATGACTTTAAAAAGCCATTACGCGAAAACTATGAAAGATAAAAAAATTTCATAAGAGCCAAATTTAGCCACATTTTGTGTCTAAAATAAAAAAAATATCTGGGACAAATAAAAAATTAATAATGATGAAAATTGCGGTAGACCGTGCCCTTAAGGGGAAGTGTTAGACAATTTTATTGTATTTTCAGTTTTTGAGCCATAACATTTATTCAATCTGTATTATCAAAATTTTCTCTTCGACAATGCATATAAGATATATTCTTGGTAAATCGCTTGACATAGTTAATTATCTAATCTTTAATTTGCTATGCATAATCCTTGTAAGAGAATTTTTGATAGGTAACCTATAACTATCTTGCAATTATTCTACATGGCAAATTAATAAAAAAAATATATTATTATTGATGTCACGAGGTTAGCTTTGGTAGAGAAAATTACACCTAACGGAGGACCTGAAAAAATTATTCAGGCGCGTAACGTTTTTTGGATGCTATTACTAGGCACAAATATTTCATGTACGTTGAGTAGTTATCGAATAAACGGTTTCAGCCGAAGCTCTGCACATAGCTTGAATTAGATTGTCGCACATGTAAAACCCTGAATATCTCACAGGTGTTGAGACATTGCCGGTTGACAGACAAAACACTGTCACGCGACTGAATAACTCTATCTTACTCGGGCTAGTTGCTTATTATAAACAAAGGACTGGTAATTAGTGCCACGCGATTCTTTATTTAACGTGTTGTTTGTCCTAAAGTATATTATTTTAATATAACACCCAATGAAGTGTTTGCCATAAATTATATGCACTAAAGTCGTTAGCCTTAAAATAATTTTCTTAAACAAGCATTTGACCTCTATAATTTTGCCTTTACCTTTAAAATCGATTAAATTCAATTTGACAAGCGTTTGCCCTCATATCGTTTACCGTAAAAGCATTTGCCCTAACGGCATTTGCCTAAAATTTTTTCTTCTCCAGGCATTTTCTCTAAAGTCGTTTGCCTTAAAGGTGTTTACCGTACAGGTTAGGGCAAACTCCTTGAGGAAAAACGACGTGTACTCCGTTGATAGCGTGCAAACTTCATACGGAATTTGTTTTAACGACCAAACTGCAATTTTCTACTGTCGCAAGGGCGTAATTACTGGGTTGCTCTTGTTGTATAGTAATTTAATAAACAAAACCGGAAAGGTTCCATTATCAGGGGCACAACAACTCAAATTCACACGGCTTCTCAACAAGGCGATCCGGGTTCGATTTCCTGACGATGCCGTTGGTCGGCGGGTTTTCTCAAGGATCTCCCGTTTCACCCGCCCTTTCGTTTCGGCGCTGCTCCATACTCACCTCATGTCATCCGTCATTAGAGCTAAAGACCTCGGTGTTAGCGCTGACAACTCTCACTCACTGTAGTTTCAAGTGGGTGTTCTTTTCGTAGATAATAACAATAAGAATAAGTTGAGCCGTTTCGCGTAAAAACGTTTTCGCGTGACACGCTACAACACCGTCAAACGGCTAAATACACAGTGCCTTTAAGGGCGCCGTCTACTAGAATCGTGAAGAGACGCGCAGACCTTTAACAATCCTGATTTTATTCGAAAACCATTCAACATGTTGTCACGCGGTTAGGCTACGAAAAGCATTTAAGGATCGTAGTACAGGTATATAATTTTGCCATTAACTGTTATCGTTCCTAACAAGTATTTTTTTCAGTGTGAAAGTGACCGAATCGGGACTTTTGACGCTGATTTTTATGTAAGAGTAATCATTTTCACGATATTCCGAATATTATAGACCTGTAGAACGTCTCTTTCCCTTTCGTCGCGTAAGATAAAACGATAGTATTGTCGCTGAAAGTCCCATAGTAAAAACGATTCAGCGGGAACCTTGCGCGCTAGTTCAGCGCTTGGCTTGTTGAGGCGACGCGGCATTTAATGCATGCTTCAAGGTCGACCTTACTGCTCCGTCGCTTTTGAGCCTCTCACGCGCGGGTAGACGGCGCCCTTAACGTTATTTGTTTCAGTCGACGTGCTGCCCTCCTCACATTTATCCCTGTGTCTGTCGTGAAGTCAAGGTTACGCAAGGCTTGTTCCTAGAACTGACGCAGCGACGCATGCTTGCGCTAGCAACGAGCGCTTAGGTATTGGAACAACGGCCCTGTTTGACGCTCCGACCCAACCTGTCTGTCGTGTTGGCGTAGTGTTTATTTTTGTCGAACCAAGTCGACGGTGAGCGTCATTGTCCTTGAGCACTGAAAAAAAAATTGTCGCAGATATATTTTGCAAGTATTCATCCTGCAAAATTTACTATGCATCACCGCAAGAAAACATTTTGTTATCACCACTAAAACACTGTGGTCACCAAATTTATTTTCTTTACTACACAAAATTGGCTGGGAAGAGTATCTACAAAACGTATCTTTTAATGCGGGTCTCTGTGCATTTGGTCGCCCTGTCTAAGAAATAAAGCCCTAATGAAAAATAAAGAAGGATTTTGAAAAAAAAAAAAAAGGATTTAATACCTTTTTATAAGTCACATGACCAGCTTCATTTAATATTGGATGGTAATATAATGTTTTTAATAAATTACAGAAAAGCTCAACTTTTCCTATGGTAAAATGTTTATATTTAGCGTTGGTAATCTTTAATTTATTCCAGTGACTATGTATTATTTAGACATTTCGGCCCATCACCCACAATTGAAAAAATTCCATACAAAGCTTAATGCAAAGTCAAGTGTACAGAATTTAAAATTACTCTTACAAATTACCACTTCAGATATGCGGCCGTATTGCATCGGCATGGTGATACACACACAAACATATATATGAAACAAATTATAGGTGATAAACATGAGACAGTAATGGTTAAGATTTAATCACTGAATGAAGGACAGAAGTAAAAAACTAGCGAGACTAAATATAAAATGTGTTAAATGAATACTCGATTAACAACCTTGGCATATTTAACATATTTTCCGAATATTAAGCCTTCGCTGAACATACTCTAGTATGACATCCAACCAGTTAGCGAGTGTTAAAGGTTATGTTTGACGTTATGTTGAATCACAAAGCAGTTTACTGCACTAACAAGTTGTTAAACTATTATGAACGCAAAATGAAATAACGTGTATAGGCTCTCTCTCTCTCTCTCTCTCTCTCTCTCTCTCTCTCTCTCTGTCTATATATATATATTTACTTTTACACACACACACACACACACACACACACACACACACATATATATATATATATATATATATATATATATATATATATATATATATATATATATATATATATATATATATATAGGATGCCTAGAAACAAACCCGCAATAAGCACACAATGTGAATTGTGGCAACATAGAACTGTAGTTAATCCCATATCGCGCTCCGCGGATATCTTACTTATCGCATTACTACTGTTATCTACTGTTATAATCTACACATTACATGTGCGTGTTAAAACCCGAGCAGTCCTACAATGACCCAAAATAATGCCAGGACGTTGAGCGCAAGACTGCTGTTTTACCATGATATTGTGCACGTAAAGTGGCGTACATTTTTCCACAACATTTACGTCCCAGTTTAGCCCAGGATTCACGTGGGGTGCTTATCACGCGTTTTTTTTTTCGAGACACCCTTGTGTGTATGTACGTATTTATGCATGCACATATGTATCCGTGTGTGTATGTACGCATGTATGCATATATGCACGTATGTATGTATGCATGCATGTATGTATGCATGAAACTATGTATACATGTAGGTATGCACGCATATGCATGCATGTATATATGTATGCATATATATGCATGCATATGCATGCATATGTATGCATATATATGCATGCATATGCATGCATGCACGTACGTAATTTATGCATGCTTATTCACCTGGTCGGTCTGATTATTTTCAACGCGGTGGAAAAGCATTTCTTTCAAGCATTAAAAATACTAGCTACAAAATATTAACGGTAACAGTATTAGCTACCGATAAGTACGACACTATTCCAGTATCGCATCTTATAAACCAGTCGGAACAACTTCCTAAAGCTGTACTACAGTACGACAAACATGACAATGTAATCAATTGAAAGGTAAGATATGATCATTGCACGAATTCGTGACATATTAAAGTATGTTAATGAACTTACGCAAATGCAATAAAATGGCGACGTTTCACGAAAAAATACCTTTAATTAAAATCAAGTAAGAGGCAAGAGAACAAATGGCTGTCTGCAATAGTTGATGTAAAGAAATACAAGCTGTGATAGTTAGCAGATACGTGACTTAAGGTTAATAATGACTGTAAATATGGCTTGGCTCTTATATTTCGAGGTAAAGAGACATGGGTGTTCTGTAAACCATTACACTGAGCCTGTAGTTGTATTCACTTCGGATAAATGAAGATACTTCATGATGTCGAGTGTATTTACGATAAAGTGAATCTTTTTATAACTGTGAGTGGTTTGCATTTTCAGTCAGATTGTATCGTTCCCATAATAGCACTTTTAAGTCCAAATTTACACTTTTTTTTTGTTCTGATAAACCGCAAAAACCAATTAACGTAAATAAATTAAAAAACTCACACTTAAACTATATGTCATAGGCTACTGCTTGAAATATTATAAAATCCATTACAATAATATATTTTATTTAAAAACATTTCTGAAATTTTGAATTTTTCGTCTCTTTTGTCGATTTTTTAAAATACAAAAATTAATTGTAATGGATTTTAAAACATGTCAGCAGTAGCCTATGACGTGTAATTTCAATGAGAGTGTTTTTAATTTATTTATAATTATTTGTTTTTGCAGATTATAAGAACAAAAAAAAAGGGTAACTTTGCCTTTGAAGTTCCATTCCAAAAAACCTGGTTCAGCATAATCTTTTTCGTAAGAGGAAAGATGCCCTTAAAAAACTTTCAGTGGACAGTAAAATCTCACTCCATCTACAAATGAAATTATTATTAATTACCTGCGCAGGCTTGCTCGTAGCTTAGTCACCTTAAATTGGAATTAATATGCTCTTGATGTACGATGTACTTAAGGTAACCTCTCAAAGAAATTTTAAATTCTAGGCAGAAAGAAACTCGTTAAACTGAACGTTTTAATTTCTACTGGTGCGTACAACGGGCATTGATACCTTTCAAATGATAATTTTAGAAGTATTTAGTTTGTCGTTAATCACCTTCATAAAGTAAGCACTTTCGAACACATAAAAAATTAATTTTTCTTTCGGTCTGTTCGTATCGTTCGACCATTTGATACTGCCAGCATAAAGTGTTCTCGGAAAAAATTTATGAATGTCAAATGTATAAAAATTCAATGAAATACATGCATATTACACTAGAAGTTCTCTTAGAAATGTTCTTCACTTATCACAAATAATAATAAAACATTTTTATTTTTGCGAGATAAACATACATGATAATTAATAATAAATGTAGTGCATTAAAATGTTGGTGCATATTCAGAAAATCTTGTGTAGCTGGTAATGCTGACTGGCTGGGAAATTGAGGTTTTATTATTTCGTCAGTTTACATATGAAATTCTGACTCGCGCGTACCAAAAGACTAATTAACGTATGTAAGTAATTGGTATGTACAAAAGTAGAGGACTGCGTGTAATAAATGAATTGCATAAATATAGGTATATTCGGAAGTTAACGCCAGAGGTATTAATAAAATATCTTTTTAAATTGAATTTGTGAGAAGAAGGAAAAACTTCCACTTTTTTCAACTTTCGGGAAAACTGGAAAAACTGTTTTGACACTAAACTGTAGGTTGAATGGGAAAACTAACAATTTAACTTTTGTTTGATAGGATTTAATAAAATGGATTATTACCTGAAAAACACAATAAATTTTATGTACTGATGGCCATATGCAATCAAAGTAGAATGAATTTTTTAATTTTTAATCTCATTGAGACGAGAGCATTCTGAAACTGATGTAACGATAATTTACAGATATGTTTTAATAATACAAGTCCTGTTGATTACTAGAACAGTATGTCTTATGTTATAACAGCTGCACTGTACTAACCAGACATTTACAATGTCACGTGTTCATTTACAACACGCTTAGACTACTTCAACAAAATAAAGTAGGCTACTGCAGCGACTCTCGCGGCGAAAAGACAATCATGCCGTAACGTTGAGGTTAAGATGGGATTTATTTCCTTTTATATATAAATTCAGAATTCAAAGTTGTATAGTGGTGTAAGGATTCCTAGAATCTTTTTATTCTGTAGCTCAATGAATGCAGCTACATATAAAGTACAACTGGGCTATCTCAGTTCATTTTCGGTAACATATGGAATGTTTTCATTTTTCATCTCATCCAATCAATTAATTATTACGTTGACATGCTTTCACTAGGTCAACAGTCCCGAGTGCGGACATAACTGTGGTTCAACAAGAAAAAAATGTCTAACATATCCTCCGTCGGCCAACGTGTACAATGGAAAATCATTATTATTACCATGAACTAATAACGAAATAAAATTGTACATCTAAACTGACGCGGATCAATAACAAATAGCGCCTCTCCGCTCAAATTACTCAGATGGCGTGCAGTGCTGTATTATTATTCTTTTTTCGTATGGGACTAAGCGGTGACCACATTATTTTACTTAATTAAGGACAGCGTAATTCAAAGTCTAACGCTTGTTTCTATAGTTAGTTTTATCAGCTTGTTAATTTTTCAGATACAGCAGTCTGAAGAAGCCATTTTTGGCCATTTTGAGGGGACAGAAAATAATGTTTGTAATAAACGTACCGGATTTTTTAAAACTATAGCGACTAAGTTTAAGTGTGTGTTCTTTTCTTAGACATACAGATATAACGTGCATTAAAAAGTTTCGTCAAAAAAGAGAACAGTCGTAACTAGCTGGAACTCATTTGAAGGGCAGATAGTGATGGCATTACAACCTTGTCTGAAGTGTTTTTATTTTCGTATTGGCAAAATGGTTAATGTGGAAAAGTTTCGTAAAAAAAATAAAAATTTCCTAGTACAATACGAAGCGCGTGTATCGGTTTCAAATTGCCGCGTTCGACGCGTGGGAACAGCGGAGCGATAAGATACCAGATTACGACGCTTGTCAAGAAGCATATCGCCTCTGTTCAGAGCGCGCCATAATGACGTGAAATTACGTCGTTGCAGCAATTTTCCCATAGGACTAACAGGCGTCCCTATAATTTTATTTTTGGATAGTAGTTATTAGTAAAGTCCAAAGATTTCATCTCGTTTTTGTATTTTCTAATTTGGGTGATACTTTCAGAGCTACAGCAGTCTGGAGAAGCCGTTTTATGGCCCTTTTGAGAAGCCCGAAAGTCATGCTTCTAACAAGCGTGCTGAAGTTTTTAATATACAGAAGCGTAATTTCAAGTGTGAGTTATTTTCGTAGGTAAACATAACAAATAACTTAAACGGTCTCGCGCTAAAAAGAATACGTGTGACACATCGCAACACCGTCCGTGCGGGAGGCGAGGATCTATCCGTCGGAAGGTCTCCGTACTGTTGGAACAGACCTCGTTAGACCCGGTGCACACGTGCGGACATCGTCCGCACGGCGCCGCTGCGGCGCCGGAAATGCGTTCCCAGAATGCTTGGCTGATATGAATCAGCACACACGTACTCCGGCGCGTTGTCAAGACCGCTGCGGTGCCGCACGTCCATTTTGCTTAAAGTATTTGTCCGCAGTTCCCCCGCGACCGCAGCGGCGACGCACGTCTGCTCTCCGGTACCAAGTACATTGTTATCAATTGAACAGTGTACACGTGCGGTAGTTTGCCGTCGCTAGTGAAATGGCGGAAGTGCGACAATTTGAAGATGTGTTAGATATAGAACTCTTCATTACGGAAATTAAGAAATAAAATATTAAAAAAAATTGGAACGTTGCGAGTGAAGATTTCCTTGATCGAACCAAAGAAAGGAATGCATGGATCGAGATCTGTCGACAATTTTGTGCAGATTTTGAGAAAAACGACGACAAGGAAAAAAATGAAATTTGTGAGTTTAACTTGTTGTTAAATGTAAGCTGATGTGTAATGTAAGCTGATTTCTTTCTTTGTTCATAACACTCCGTCTATCACTAACAATGCATATGAACATATCGTGGGTTCCGTAAATCAATGGTCACCAAATTTTTTTTTTTCAAGTTGTTGTAAAACGACACTTCTTTTAAGGGTACAGACTTTAGTCCAAACCTTTACCGATATTGTATAAATGCTATGTAAGTTTGGCATAAATTGGAATGTGTTATTAATAAACAGGTTGTTATTCTAGCAATGAGACAGTTGTACTTGAGGTTCAATTGCGTAGTTAAATAAAGATTAGCGTGACATAAAAAAAAACAATGCGTTTAATTCAGGTCAAAGTTTCAGAACAGTGTAACGACATCGGCAATAATTGGATGACAGTCATTTTGCTAATATAAGTAGACATCTTCCACACATTAATTTTCAGGATTTTGCCTTAGGTCTGCAAAGCTAGTAGCAAATCTGCCTCTCAAAAGTCTTGCATCGGTGAAAGGATGTACCCAAAGTCACCTATTTCTTTCGACCAAACATTTGTATATAAGGTACGTAAAAACGACTCGTTTTCTTTGATACACATCCATCTCCTTTGAGACGATTGTTCAGACTGTGCGGCATTTGTCCGTAGTGTGTGAATGTATTTCTGCGGCAACCAAACTGTGCACTCGTAAGTGACGGCGACATTGCGGTGCCGCAGCAGCGCCGTGCAGACAATGTCCGCACGTGTGCACCGGGCCTTAGTGTCCCATGAGAAAGATGCATTGCATTTGCCGCCGAGATTCTGTAAGTCTGATAACGAAACTTACGTCTTAGCGTATCGGCACGTTTGTCGATTGTTTTGCTTGCTGTCAGGATTACCAACTACTCTCGCCCCATCCCTGGCACAGGAAGTCGGCCGTCATACAGCTGCGTTTCATCATGATCGAAGGTAAGGTCTGTCAATGGATAAACACGCAGTGTTCACGTGATTGCAACTTTAAAACCTCGTCCTCCACCAGGGTACTGTGCTTACCCACAGTGCCCTGGTTAAAATCAGCGCCCTCCCAAACTGAAGTTAAAAGGAAAATAAAGAAAATAAATACAGTTCCCCCCCCCCTGCCACACTCTTACTTCACAACTACTAACAACCTGGACCTTCCTACTTTTCCAGTGCCGTTTTTATTTTTAATGCATGTAACTGCTGAGTGGTTACACTCCTATTCTGTCGAGAGGGTTTTTACGGTACTATGCCGGTTTTTCCCTCTCTCTTCTTAGATTATGGCTTAGCTATAGGTACACTTAGGGAGGTAGACATGGCCCCAATCGCGGCCATGTCTGCCCAATCCCTCTCTGCCGCGATGCATGCCTCCTCTGCATGAAACTTTCCTCTTGTAGGCGTATGTAGCTCAGCCCTGAGACGCACTTAGTCCCGCTCCTTCCCCGGGCCTCACACATAACACGGTAGTTAGGGTAGGTTAGGAAAAATATCGTGATTGCAACTTGTAATCAGGGGTGTCCGGAATGCTCGCCACTGTAGTGTCAGACAGGTACAGAGCGAAGAATACAATGCGCGAATTGGTGGTATTTAGGCGAGTACGAACACACAAAGTCGTGTGAAACTATGAGTGTGAATGAGATAGGCACGAAGAACCCCGAGAAATCTCTTTGAACGACATCGTCCAGCACGATACACAATGCAGAAATCAGGGCATAAACCCTATTTCTCAGGTAGACGACAATTTCATACCATAATGTGCTATGGAAGAAATGTAAAATAATCGT
Organism: Medauroidea extradentata; assembly: GCA_003012365.1. Taxonomy (NCBI): domain Eukaryota; kingdom Metazoa; phylum Arthropoda; class Insecta; order Phasmatodea; family Phasmatidae; genus Medauroidea; species Medauroidea extradentata. The sequence goes on from PNEQ01045009.1 coordinate 11,706, forward strand.
CACTAATATTGACACGCATATTGTAACTATTCATGAACATTAACAATAACATTTGACATTGACATTTTCTATGTTTGGTTCATAACGATTTTCGATAATATCTACGATACTGATCGATGTAATTAAGTAGTAGGCGTTTATTAACATTATCAAAGCCCTCGTTACTATCAAACCATAGGTATTTGGCAACTGACAGTGTTACGGAACCCGTAAAATAATTTTTTAAAATACATTCATTCCATATTAACGAGTTTTACTTCATATTTTTAACAAAACCGTAACACCAAAGATATATACACTCTAACCATTTTATAGACATTATGCGAAATTTTGATGTAATTTATATTATTCATCTTGCACGGGTTGTAGATGTAATTACTACACAGAACCTGCAGTGTATGTATCACAATATACGATCGATAAGTGAATAAACAGTACATAACAGCCCTAGTTGGGCGTACATGTGTTTACGTACTGTAACAGTGAGACACATTTACAGCTGACGTTTCTGTCTGATTAAAACACTATCAGAAAACAATACGAACACTCGCTTGACCAGTCACCAATTTAACTCTCGTCACACTGCAGCAGCGCGCGCTGGTTAGTAGCTTGTACACCCCTTACCTCTTATACTAGTATCACACATCCTTGTTTACAAACGTCAACTCTCTCATCACTTATAGTTGCTTACCAGATACCAACCACACACACCAACACACACTAACACACACCAACACACACACATGCACAACAATTCACATTTGGTTTCCAATAGAAAGATTTCTTTTACTGTGTTTGGTCGTCTATTATTTTGCTGCCCACACTAAAGTGTAACAGTATGTTAAAATGCAGGCTTTTTATGAAAGAACCCTGGGGTTCCATACGCAATTCTCGGTACGAGGTAAGTAAATGAGTATTGGAAACAAAAATATGAAAAGTGAGGCGATACCTTCAAGTTTCTGCGGTTTTCAGTACACTTAATGTGCAATTTTTATCACTATACTCGATAGCCACACGCGTGCAGGTAGGCCTACAAGCAAATTAACGGAGGTTACTCAATGTTTCCAAGGAACGATGGAGGTCACACGTTGCTCCCTGCAGACATAATAATCATGTAGCCTACCTGAATTGACACCAGAAAGTCAAATTTTAATTTGCTGTTCGACAATAGAAATATATTGTGTTATTACTTATCTGCCAAGAAATGCCAGATAATATAGAATTGCTTAGATACCTAAAAAAAAAAGACCACAAAAAAGGCTGTATTTTCCGAATCCGGTAGTTATTTTTACAGATACCGCTCTCTGAAAAACCAATTTTTGGCCATATTGAGAGGCCCGAAAATAATGTTTTAATTAAACGTACTGAATTTTTGAAACTATAGTGACATAGTTTGGAGTGTGTGTTATTTTCGTAGAAATACATATATAATGCGTGTTGAGTAGTTTCGGAAAAAAAAATAATAATCGCAACTCGCTGGAACGTAATTGAAGAGCAGGTGGGGAGGCCTATAGTTATAAAAATTCTTCTCTTCAGGCTCTTTAAAGAGGCCAAAAATGGCTTTTACAGACTGCCGTATCTGGAAAATCAACAATCGGATTCGAAGAACACAATTTTAGAAACAAACGTTAGACTTTGAACTACGCCAGCCACAAATAAAATAATGTAGTCACCGCTTGAAGTCCCATAGTAAAAAGGACAATATTAAAGCACTGCACGCCAGCTGAGTGGCTTGCACATAGAGGCGATAATACATTACACACGTCGGTTAGTAGCACACTTACAACTCCTGCTTCACACACACACAAACACAGCCTATCTAGGGAGGCCCCTTAAATGCCATGGCCAGAAAAGCGTATGCGCGGCTCGTCTTCTGGACAAAGCGCGGCGGAACGGAAGGTAGAAGAACACAATTATTTACGTCGTGACGCCGTGCCGGCAATGTGTGCCAAATGGTCGAATCTACGAGCTCGGGCGACGAATCCCGTCTCCCGGGGAATGATTTAAAATGTCTGACGCCCGCGGGGATCCGATCATTTGGCACGGCAAATTTCCATCCGCTCTTGGCGAGCCAAGAGTCATTTGGCACAGTTGCGCCGCCTGATTTCGCACTCCACCACGAGCAAAATAAGTTAAAAAAAAAAAACTCGCCCTCCCAGCACTGAAGAATATGTTTTAATAAATCGCGTGCCTGCCAGCGGGTCTATAATTAAATGGGTCGGAAGATGAAAAATATGACCATTCATGTCGTGGCTTCGCTCTACAGTTGGAAGCCGGTCGGATCCTAATATAGCCCTGCTCTGTTGATCCCGTTTAGAAATTTATGGGCGGGAAGAATTGTGAACAGACATGCTGTTGCTGTCTAGAGCCTCGCTGCCATATACATATATTAAGGCGGTCGCCTACCCCACGCTTCAAATGCATTGCAGCGTGTTCGTAAATAGGTTTTTTCTACGAAAATATTGCACGTGTGCCCATTGTGCCAATGTAAAAAGAAAACAAACTTCAGGCAAGGTCGGAACCTGATTATTAAGACGTCACGCTCATTAAAAATATTGTTTCTAAGCACTCCAACATGCCTAAAAACGGCCTTTTCAGACTGCCGTACTTCAAAATGTACCAACCGGATGTATGTGAAACTCAGATTGCGACCTGCACTGAACTTAGTTGCATACTTTCCACCAATAAAATAATATGGTCACCGCTTAACGTCCCATAGTAAAAACCGTTCGGCGGGAAGCTTGCACGCTAGTTCAGCGCTTGGCTCGTTGAGGCGACGCGGCATATGATGCGCGCTTCAAGGTCGACCTTACAGCTCCGTCGAGATTTTGAGCCTCTCTCGCGTGGGTAGGCGGCGCCCTTAAGGAGCCCATCTAGCTGGCGCTCTAACTGCGTACAGTGTGTTCGGAGCAACGTTTTTTCTCAGATACCAGTAAACATGCGTCCACAATGCTTATGTACGAAAATAAAACACACTTCAGAATACTTGTGAATGTGACTTTCAAGACTTCATGCACATTAGAAGCATAATTTCAAAGCCCTCGATTTAGGCACATGTTTTTTCTTAAGACATATGTGACGGATTTGTTCGAAATTGAGGTCTACAAGTACATTGGACTTGGCTACAGTGACGTGTGTAATAAAATGATAGGGTCACCGCTTAAAGTCCTGCAGTAAAAACGGTACGGTGGGAAGACTACCCGAACGTTTACAACTCTGGGCGTAGAGGCGATATCACAATACATGTGCCGGTCGATATAACTCGTAATACCTCATCGATTTTCGCCACTCACACACAAACATACCCTTCACCAGGTGGCCGCCTTACGAACGCCGCGGATTACGCGCTATTCGATAAAAAAATTACGATAATATTCCGCATATTTACGAAAAAAACTATATACTTCAAAGAATGACGGTGATGGAAAGGTAGTTTCAAACCATCACATCAATAAACACAATTATTTCGGAGTCCCTCAAAATGGTTAAAAACCGATTTTCCAACATGTTACATGTGTCAGACTACTTATGGGATTCGTGTGAAACTAGTCTAGGAATATGAAGTGTACTTTGCTTAAAACTTTGCATCAATATAAAGATAGGGTCTCCACTGAGAGTGTCAGTCAGGCGAGTGATCTACGATACCACTGCACGCCGTTTGTCTTGCAGTAGAGACGATACCGCACCAGATGAGCCGGTCAACATCGCCCTTGGCGCCGTGCCTCACTCACACAAACACACAGTCACCAGGCGGGCACCTTAATACTTGGAAGTAACAAATGTCCCTGCGTTTATCAGCTCACTACCGTTATTTATTTCGATGTTGCATTTTTTTTGTTATTACAGTTCCTGTTCCACCTTAACGAAAATGTGTGTCTTTTAAGAGTGGGCATCTATTAAAAAACCAATTTGCAGTATTAGTCTGCCCTTTCGGAATGTGTTGTGTGTCAGAACATACTAATTACAATGCTCTTAAAGCTTAATTTACTCACATTTTTTGCTAATACTATTTTGCGAAAATGCCACGTCACGTAACGTAAATGTTACAAACTTTAGTATGTCTATTGCATATAGAAACGCCTTTTAATACGGCATCTGTTCTAAAACATTGTTTCCTAGCTTTCCAACTCAGCTAAAAACGTTCTTTTCAGATTTTCGTACTTAAGGGGGCGTCCTTATACCCCTGTCACTTCTGTGTCTCCAATGTGTTGTTAGGCAGCACCCTTAAGGATATTCAATAGCGATAAAATCATAAGTGTATATTTTTATGAACTAGTGTTAGTTTTATAGACGATAATTGTGAGTACAGTTTCCTCTTACAAAACAATTTTATAGATCTCATAGATTTCTCATAACAATGCGTCAAAGTCAAAAGTTGCATGTTCTGCTGCCATGCAAATAAAGAAAACCAATTGACTTACGTAAGCGAAATAATTCATGGTGAAATAACATGCCATATGATACGCAATAGAGCATTTAGAAAATATTCCATGCACTATTTATATATTTTAAAAGATGTTGAATTTGCAATTTTTTTGTAATTGTGAGATCTTTTAAAAAAAAATTAAAAATATTACGTTGTAGGTTTTAAAATGTTTTGTTGCAGAGTTCACGGGATGTTAGTGCACAGTGAGTTATTTTATTTAAGTAGATCAATTAGTTTTCACCATTTGAATGACAGCGTAAGAAGCAAATTTTGAATTTTACGCACCGTTATGAGAAAACTATGAGAGCTAAAACTCTTTTGTAAGAGGAGACTGTACTCACAAGTATCGTCTGTAAAACAAACACTATTTCATAAAATATAAAATTATGATTTTATCGCACTTTAACACCCTCAAGGAGGAGTGTTAGACAATTTTACTGTATTTAGTTTTCAGCCATAACATTTATTCAGATTGTTTATCAAAATATTCTCTTTGAAAAGAAAAATATGATACACTCTTGGTAACTTGCTTGACATGAATATTAATGGAATCTTTCATTAATTAGTCACTCAGAATCATTGCAAGAGAATTCTTCAAAGTTAACCTATAATCTCTTGCAATGATTCTGTATGACTAGATAAGATGGCGTGTCGCGAACAATTCTTGTACCGACATACCCTTGAGACCACTTTAGTTTCTTGCAACATGTTTGATTAGATTACATACGTCTGACACAACGTAGTTTTCTGCAAACCAATAACAGTCATAAAATTGTACAATAGCGGGATTATTATTGACTCGGTCAAATAGGGTAACAGCTCCACAGACAAAAGAAAGCCAGTAATACTTTGATCAGCTGAACGCACGTTGAAACCCAACAAACAGTCAAGTATTCCTGTGATAAATCATCATATCTATGAATGACAAATTAACAAAAGATTCCATTACTCTTTATGAAAAGTAGTTTACCAAGAATATTTCCTATGCTTTGTCGAAGAGAAATTTTTGATAATGCAATTTGAATAACTATTTTGGCTTAAAAACTGTAACATAACCTTGCTCTCTCCACCTTTACTCTCTGTAATATCTCAAAATAAAAACTTTAACTTGGGCAGATATAGCTTACCAATTATTTTACTAGTGTATGAGCCCAGGGTTGTACGACTTGGTAAAATATAATTAATTGAAACAATTATGATAAACTGAGAGAAAACAAGTGGTGTGAAAAGAACCAAATTTATTACATATAACATTCAAAGAATATTAGTAGGGCTCATAAAGAAACATGAATTGGATCATCAATATGATTCCGTAACGCATTATTGTAAAAAAAAAATAACAATCAGTGACGTCGCAATTATGAGAGACTATAACTTAAGAAATGGAAACAAATTTGAGTACTAATTAAATATTTGCTTTCCTAGACTCTTACTAGATTGTGAAATTGTATTAGAATAAAAATTGAAAATTAAATGTTGGATGTTAGTTCAGTGTGATAAGTCAAAGAAAAATATAAATTTATTATTTCCTCCACAATATTAGTTAAAATGGTAGGGTAACATTTCCTTCGAACTTATTTACTTTGTGGCAATATAAATTAGAGTAATTCTTCTGTTCATTTTTAAGAAATACTGCAAAAATTGTGAGGATTCAGCTTGAGACATCTTATCCAGAGTATTCGTGGGGTTAAAATTTTGCACTACTTTAAAAAAAATTAATATCCTCGAAATTTAAATTTAAGCAGAGTTGTCCACAATTTCTGAAACTATTTCATGGTTTGGAATTTTTTTCTTGTCGTTACGGGAGGGCTGGGACTGCTTACCGTTGAAGTCTCCGCCGTGAAGAAAGAAATTTCGAAAACTCTCCTGAGTTTCGAAATTATAAAAGAATATTGGTATCAAGGGAAACGTGGTACCCCACGTCGTACAATTCTTCTCCCAGTTGGCCAGTAAGAGGTAATGCCAGGCTAGGATTCGCCCAACATATTTCCTGGAAGACGGAAACGAGAAGGCCTGGATATCTTCTACTCTTCATTCGTAGAGAAAATTTCCCCGCTGGTTTCCAACAGGAACAAATGCAGCGCCAGGTCTCGTAGATTCTCTTCAAAAGGAATTATAAGGCAAAAAAAGTCGTCTCGAGGCATAATCTTACTCGATAAAGTCTTCGTAGCCGGACCTCTACGTAGATTTTTCTTCCATTTTCTTCCCTTCGACGTTCTATATTAAAATAATTTTCTTTCTTGTTGATTCCAAAGTGAAGGCAAAAATTCTGCTTCAAAAACGCAGTGAACATGGAAGTTATTCTTTCGACTAGCAAAAATCGATTAATGTGTGGTCTGAAAATGATCTGATTTTTAAATTAAATTACGTTTTTCCTAGTAAGAGCCTTTACAAAATTGTATGATTATTAAAACATTTCCTGTAAATATACCATACATTTAACAAAAATAAAAATTTAAATTAACACTAGTCACAGATAAATATTACTACCATAGCACAATTACTTATTTAAATATTTACATTGCCTGAATGTCAAAGACATAATAAAATTCTAAGCAATATCTGTGCATAGACATTATGTGTATGTTACAAAACTGAAAATAAAATAACATTGTCTAAACTCTCCATTAAGTAGTGAAAAAAAAGTGAATGGATGGAACTGAACAATGGATAATAAAGCACACTGGCTTTATAGATCTTTAAACTTACATAAATTTAATGGCCGAAGACCGCCAATAACTTCCACGCTGTTAAGAAATAAAACGAAATCATACACTGAAAATAAATTTCGCGCCCACGCTAAATAACCTATAATTCAACCTGAACGTTTCTGTAAGACTTGAAAGTACCACTGGCAAATATAAAAAAACTCTATACTAACTTTATGTTTCTATGCAAACTGTACATCTAAGTTAAGATGCATAAGGCATTTAAGTAATATTTAGATAAATAATATAATTAAGTAAAAAACTCATTTTTGTACAAATTTCCTGAGAGATGGCAGATAAGAAAATATAAAACATGAGTCAGAGTTTGGCAGTTTAGCCACAATTCGCTATAACGGTTTAATAGATTTAAATTTTTAGTTGTCTGAAACCTATAATTTCAAACAAGGCATAGGTTTGCTCGGCACGTTAAGTCGACTCTTTTTTAACACAAGTCGACTCTTAACACACGTCGACTCTTAACACAAGTCGACTCTTAACACAAGTCGACACTTATCACAAGTCAATTCTTAACAAAAGACGACTCTTAACGCAAGACGATTGTTAACACAAGTCGACTCTTTAACACAAGTCGATTCTAACATAAGTCGTCTTTCACCGCCTCTACGAGCGAGGTGCTTAACATATGTCTATCTTCTGTCAAGGACTCGCCTCAAATATAGGGTTATTGAATTTTCTTATAATTCGCGAGTAATTTTTCATGCAATATTTCTCGTTATAAATAGAAACACAAATTAAATTGTTTACATTTTTTTTCTACGAATCATCCGGATTAAAAAAAATTCTTAAAATTACTCAATGTATTGCGAAGAAACTATAGGAAATTAAGGCCATGCTCTCCAGTTTATAGTTTTTTAACGGTATTATTTTTTACGCCTAAACGAGAGCAGATATCAAAAATATGTCCGACAGTTTTGTTTAAAATCGTCTTCTCCATGTCGGCTGATTTTGTCTAGGTAGTAAATACTACGGTTTTACCCAATTATGTAACTGGCGAAATTCTGATGAATTATCTCTTTGTCCAAGCCATGTAATTTTTTGTTTAAAAAAATAATTATCATGGCAAACAACATTTGAAACAAAACTGCCCGACATTAATTTTGATATATGCTATCGTTTAAGATTAAAGGAAAAATACTATCGCCTTAAGTGAGTCGGCTAAAATTGACGCACGCCGCAGTAGTGACGTAACCAGAGAGGGGTGTATGGGGTCAACGTCCCCTCCCCCAGCTTTTTTCAAAACGGAAACTACTTGCGTAGTAGATAAATAAATGTAGAAATCATCAATTGATTTCTACGCTTTTTTCGAAGCCAATATGGATAAAATACTCAATGGCAATCATTGATAACTGTATTTGCCAACTTTATGAGTAAATATTTATCCAAAATTACTAATTCGTTACGCGTGATCTCTTGCGCCGCAGTTAAATACAAGAGGTTCCGGCGTCAGAGATTGTGCCTCAGAAGTTCGTAACACTCGTAACAATTTTGTTTAAAACGTTGGCTAAAACTATAGTCAAGGATTGCTATTGTTTAATTTTCGCAAATTGGCTTCAAAAACCTACAGTTATAGATTTAATGCTTTTAGCGTTGAATTAGGCTATGTACCACACCCTCTTAAGAAGGAGAGCCTGATACTAAATTTAAACTATCACATTTTCGAAGAAAAAATAAACACAGTAGACATTTGTGATGAATTTTAGAGGCCATAACAGTGTTGTATGTTCATCTTATACTGGACTTAATCATTCTTGAAAATTAACATATAATTCACTTTCAATGATTCTGCATGGCAAATTAATGTAAGAATCTGTTATTATTTATTTTCTATACGTCAAAGAGAAAATTCTGGTAGTACAACTTGAATAAACTATGTGGCTCAAATTGAAATATACAAGGGGCCGTGGTGGCCAACAGGTCAGACCTCTCGCCTCCCACCAAGGCGATCCGGGTTCGATTTCCGAACGGGTCGGTCCCCGGATTTTCGCATTTGGGAATCGTGCCGGACGATGCCGCTGGTCGGCGGATTTTCTCAGGGATCTCACGTTTCTCCCACCCATTCATTCCAGCGCTGCTCGATACTCACATCATGTCACCCCTCACCAGCGCTAAAGACCTCGGTGTTAAACGCTGACCAAAAATCTCTCACTCACTCACTTGAAATATACAAGGAAAATATCTACTTCTCCTTAAATAGCACAATTTTGCACGCTGGAAATGAAAATTTTCCTCGGGGAGTACTGCAGGTATCCCCGTCTTATTACAGAGATTGTGTCTCAATAACACTCCCAGCTTCGGGACCTTCTAAACACAAATCAAATCCTAGCTACGTATGATGATGTTCAAAGAAGCAAGGTAAAAACGGGTTCCCTTCGGACATGTTAGTTCGTTGTTCTAGGAAAGTACCGACTGCGATTTTCCGCCATTGTAACAGTAGCTCGGTTTCGTCCTTATACATTATGATGAAAAAAAATGACCGGATCGTTTGGGCCGTCGACAACTTCCTCTGCGGTACAACGTGTCACTTCCTGCTCAAAATCGCCGCGTCCAAGCCATCTGTTACACGTTCATCGACAAGCACGAATAGCAGGAAATCACACGTAACACGCCATTTAGTTGGGACTTGCGTGCGGCATTGAGGTTCGCTAAATATTCAATAAGAAATGCCTAAAAGAAAACTACACAACCTTGGAGAATTCCACTCTTGTAGAGTCAGTTCCTCGGCAGAAATAATGGCTCATTGGAATACAACTATGCATTGTACTTCAACATACCGCATACGTACAACATTCACATTTATGATGCGACTTATCGTGAGTTTAATGCTAAATCGAGGTAAATAGGTAACTGGAGATATCAAATTGTAACACTGAAAACTACTTTTGTGTTTTTGCAGTCTTTCTATGTATGAATATTTACTGGTACAGTGTACACATACATACATACCTACACACATACCTACATACATACACACATACATACACACATACCTTCATACATACACACCTACATATCTACATACATACACACCTACGCACAGACACACACATACGCACATATGCCCATACGCACATTCATATATACATATATACGTACATATATGTACGTACATAGATGAATACATACATACATGCATGCATACCTACGTACATACATACATACATGCATGCATACCTACATACCTTCATACATACACACCTACGCACACATACATGCACACATACGCACATACACACATACGCACATACACACATACGCACATACACACATACGCACATACACGCATTCGTATATACATACGTGTATATACGTACGTACATACATGAATACATACATACATACAATCAGAATGTTAATGAATGACGTTTTAAACTCTCTGTCACTCTGTAGGGAACGCAAAGACAAATAAAATTATACTGGGCAATTTGTGTCACAAATGCTAGGAAGTGCATGAAAAGTTGTGGCCTTTGAGGTATGAATACTACGTTTGAACCGCAATAACTGGCGCATTTCGTGATATTTCCCCATTCACTCTAACTATTATCTTGGCTTGTGTGTGTATTAGCAGTTGGAACCACAGTACTACAGAAATCACTAGTCTGGCACTGGTAGTATACAGGTGACACCAACGGAATCGAACGGGAAAGGACGTAACTGCGGAAGGCTGGTATTTTTATAGGCTACATAACTGCGGCCCGATGAACTGTCAGATCTGCCCATTTTATGCACTGGTTGACTTTTCAAAAATAATTATTTGCTACATCAACACAAATTTTGAACATCGCAGTTATGTAGGGTTGTAATTGTTACCGGGAGCCCGAAGAAAATTCATTGCCCGCATCGGGCTTTTTGAGTTCAGTTGAGGAGATAATGAAGAAGCCTGAATCATAGCTCGGCCTTCGACTCCCAGCAGTATAACGCTCGTGAGTCATGCGATTTGCTGCCGTCTTATTCCCTGTGAACTTCGACACGCAGTCAGGATTTGTCGGCTCGCAGGGAAAGTAAATATGTGGACTGTAATTACGGCGTGTGTAGACTAGACGACATATCTGATAACAACTCTCGTAACACTCTTCGAGCTTGTAAACGTGCGACGCCAACATGTTTCTCCTTCTCACCACCCATATCTCGTCACCTTTATTGTAAAACCCTGTAACTCCATTTGGCATTCATTGAGAACTATTGAGAGAAAAACTATTCAATATCCCTCACACTGAGATAAAATACATAATTTTGTATAACCTTATTAAAAATGAATTTCTTATACTGTGAAACCCGGATTTTACATTCCCCTGAAATTCCCTTAAATACACCATTTATTCTGGTTCCCATTATTTTCTATATGTTAACAATGTATTGTATTCCTGCCATTTACACTTTAGTTGATACTTACTTCTCCTTATTTACACTTATTTTGCTACGAAGCTAACAATAATTTACCCTCCACTTGCAAATTATATGATATTGTGGAAGAAGGATGAAATTTTAATAGAGGCTGTACAAATGTATGTGTACAAAATTAAAAAAAAAAAAAAAAAAAAAAAA